>JANHJO010001751.1:3056-16683 GCA_032468235.1 Pseudoxyrhopus heterurus | reverse complement strand
CATTGTAAACCACTTAGAGAGGGTTGCAAGCCCTGATAGGTGGTATATAAATACAGTGCTATTGCTATTGCTATAACAAAGATGGGAAAAGGAAATCTGTGGAAGAAAGCCATGGACAAAACCACAAGAATGATTAATGACCAAAAATGACTGAAACATTTGAGAAATACTAGGCTGGGAAAAATGAAACCAACTGGAATACTAACCTCAAAGGCGACTTTTGTGAATAATGCCAAAGAAGAGATTTGATGGAATAAACTTTTGAAAAAAAGGAAAGTTTACATGTTATAATATTGCAACCAGAACTTGCCAGCTAAAAATGGATAGGAATAGAATATGGACATCAGCATTTGTTTATTATGTTTCTGAGCTGTCCAATACCAATGCTGTCTGGATGATTATTTTTTCAGCAACTCCTTTTAAAGAATGTGAAGATAGAATATTAAATAAACAAATAATTCAAGAAATAAGCAACTCAAGGAATATATGAAATGCATGAAATCCACGTTCCAAATAAATCCACCTGCCCAAGATCAAAACTATAGAAAGACTTGAGAGGAGAATGCCTTCGCCTGTCACCAAAAATACACAAACTTGGACATGCCTCCTGAGTGATTGTAATTACAAAGCCTCTGATAAACAGCAGACTGAAAAAGTCTATATTATGCTATAAAGGATGAGTTGGTATTTAATACAAAGTCAAAAACTGACCACATTATCGTTCCGTGTTATACTGTTATATGAATTAAGTGTAGCATACGTACGCCAAAAAACATATGCGTTCTATCTATAGCTATGATCCTATTTATATAGTAGTTGAAGACAAAGAGGCTAAAATAAAGGCTGTCTACCACGCGTTCAGTAACAATGCACGCTTGATGACAACGGGTGTCTGCAAAGGGAGGGGGGAAATTAAGATGACAGCCACAAGCCTGCTGTCAAAGCTCTACTCCTCTTTTTATGTGTGTTACGATGCAAATAAAGAGAGGACCTATGATTGACTGGTTGCGACTGCCATCTTGACTCTTTTGACCTACTGGCAGTAACGAAGAAATAAGAACGTGGGAGAAAAAAAACTGCAAAATGAACTAGAGCCACTCATGCCCATTCTCACACACTTTTCAGTTTCCTGAAATGTCTTTGAAATTTCTGATCACTGAAGAGGGGCAGAAGACAGGTTTCAGCTTTATTTATTGGCTTCCCCGCTTTATTTATTTATTTAAAAATTAAATTGACTGCACCAAGTTTAATGAAAAGGCTCTCCCGCTGTGTTTGGAGCCCAGAAAGCTATTGTCTCTCTGGTTTACGTATCCTAGACTGTGTTAATGTTGGCTATAACGCAACTAATAACCACCCTCAGCAATAAATGCCTTGTCATCTCATTGCCGCGCACAGCAATAGCTGGAGCAGTGATACTGACAAATGAACCTGTGTAATCACTTTAGCTTTCTTTGTTACATTTCACAGTGGGGCGATGGCGTTGGCTCAGCGTGACACACGCCAACAAACATGAACGATCGCTGCCTCCCCCATCCATCTTGGCTGATTTTTGTCAGAGGCGTCTTTGCCCCTCGCTCGCCACCCAAAGCCTCCTCACAAAAGTAAAGTCAACAGGGTTGAAGGCTTTCTTCCAGCAGATCAGACAAGATGGAGCTTTGATTTGCCTTTTCTCCTACCGCTCCTTTGTAAACTGTTATGAGGAGACCAACGTGGTGAGAACAAGCAGTGGGTGAAAGTTAGAGAAAAAGAAAATGAACTTTTGCTACTAAGACGCTCCAAGATTGGCATGGGAGTGGGGGAGGCCCTCATTAAAATCCATTTGGAGGCTGACATTTTCCCTTTTCAATCTTTTTATAGTTTTTAAATCATTAGCTATCAGCATGAAGCTTAAAAGGTAGTTCTAGCCATCTATGAAACAGTGACACATTTGACAATAATGCTTTTGAAGTGCTTGTCATATCCTCTCTCCAAACAAGTCTCATTAATGCTCAGGACTGTCTCTCACACTGTTTCTTTTCTCCTGGTTTCTCTCTAATTAGCTGAGGTTTGTACGTGTGTTTTAATGTTCTCTCGTTCCACGGTCTGGGATGAGGAAAAAAAAAGGGAGGCAGAGGTGGATGTCATCTTCATAAATCCCTAGGCCAAGTTAATCAGAAGAATTAATGACTGTTACCCATAGACTAGAGGCAATCATGCCTATATCCCAGCACCCAGCATATTCCTTGGTATGGGTCTGCATGTTTCCATTTTGCTCTGATTAATGTAGACAATCACTTCCTCTGATTGAACGTATATTTAGGTTTAGACATACATAGCAGCTATACATATTCGGTGCTGGAATGAGTTGTCACCCTTGGTGCCATCCATTGGTTAAACTGATGTAATCCTGGATGGCGTCATCTCAGACGGAAGGGCTAGAAGTTGCCCTGCGTATTTACTCGACATTATGTGACTCGATATTAAAACCAAGAAACCGACAGATCTTCACATAAGCACACTGGCATCCAGAATCACAGCATCTAACTGTAAGACTTTCTATATTTTGCTGAAGGTCCTTTTTGCTTATCATGGTTTTTACATACTGTTCCTCCCTGCAGTTACAAAATGGTACAGT
This sequence comes from Pseudoxyrhopus heterurus, assembly GCA_032468235.1. Classification (NCBI taxonomy): domain Eukaryota; kingdom Metazoa; phylum Chordata; class Lepidosauria; order Squamata; genus Pseudoxyrhopus; species Pseudoxyrhopus heterurus. Next base: position 14,069 of record JANHJO010001751.1, on the reverse strand, counting down.
CCAGGAAAATCTCTATGACTCAATTATGGCTCACTTCTAATCTTTGGGAATTTTCCTCAGATGTAATTGAATGGAGTACAGGTAGTCCTTGATTTACAAACACAACTGAGCCCAAATTTTCCATGACTAAGCAGGACAGTTGCTAAGTTTTGCTTCAATATAATTCTCATTGTTTCTCAGAGTTTGCCACAAAGAAGAGGGAGTCAAGCTATTCTCCAAAGTACCTGAGGGCAGGACCAGAAGCAATGGGTGGAAACTAATCAAGGAGAAAAGCAGCCTACCTGTAGAACTAAGAAGAAATTTCCTGACAGTTAGAATAATTAACCAATGGAACAACTTGCCTCCAGAAGTTGTGAATTGGACACTGGACACTGGAAGTTTTTAAGAAGAGATTAGACAATGATTTGTCTACAATGGTGTAGGGTTTCCTGACTGAACAGTGGGTTGGACTAGACCTCCAAGGTCCCTTCCAACTCTGTTATTTTATTCTATTCTGAGTTTTGACCCCATTTTATGACCTCTTTTGCCACAATTGTTAAGTGAATCACTGAAGTTATGCTAATGACATGGTTGTTAAGTGAATCTGGTTCTCCCATTGACTTTGCTTGTCAGAAGGTCACAAAAGGGGATCATACTGCAACCATCATAAATACATGCCAGTCGCCAAGCGTCGACATTTGGATCACATGACTGTGGGGATGTTGTAAGTGTGAAAAACAGTTATAAGTCACTATTGTCAGTGCCATTGTAACTTCATATAGTCATTAAAAGAATGGTTGTAAATCAAGGACTACCTTTAAGTGTTGATTCCTCTTCACTTTGGTTTCTATCTGCAGATCTTCTCCTGGAGATGTTAGGAGCCTGAAAAAGTTGGAGAGATTTTAGAGACTAAGAAAATATAGTTATAGATACACATATATGTGTGTAAAGGATGATGAGGGAAGGGGAGGAGATAGCATACTGAATCCATCCTCCTTTCATATAAAGTTTACTAAGAAGGCTCTTAAAATGGAGAGGAATCTGGAAACCAAGCAGCATGACAAGGGGTTAAAGTGGGCCTATTAATCCTGTAAAAACAATGGTTGAGGGTAGATATGATAGTTTTCAAAAATATGGAAGTGGTTACATTAAAAATAGGATAGACCTTTCTCTATATTTTCCCAAAGGAAAGATCAGAAGTAGTAGGTTAAAACTACAAGGAAATATGTTCAGGCTAAATGTAGAAGAAATTTCCCTAATGTACAAAATGGCAGCTAATTGAACTGGCCACCACATGTAGTGAAAAAATAACGAACCTAGAATAATAGGGTTGGAAGGGACCTTGGAGGTCTTCTAGTCCAACTCCCTGCCTGTGCCAGGAAATCCTATCCCATTCTGGATTTTCTTTGGGCTTGATGGGATGAATGCATGTGATCATAGAAAGAATAACAAAGTAACAGAACAGAATCATAGAGTTGAAAGGGACACCAGAGATTCTCTAATCTGACCCTTCACCCAAGCAGGAGACCCCGCCTATACCATTTCAAACAAATGGTTGTCCAATCTCTTCTTAAAAACCTCCAGTGATGGAATACCTTCAACTTCAGGAAGCAAGTCATTCGGCTAGTTAATTGTTTTCATTGTCAGAAAGTTTCTCCTTAGTTCTAGATAGTTTCTCTCCTTGATTAGTTTTCATCCATTGTTTCTTGTCTTCCCTTTTGGTGCTTTGGCAAATAGGTTGAGCCCCTCTTCTTTGTGGCAGCTCCTCAAATATTGGAACACTGCTATCATGTCACTCCTAGTCTTTCACTAGGCTAGACATATCCAATTCCTGAAACTGTTCTTCATATGTTTTTCATATGTTAACCTAGTTCAGTGAACCAAGAATTATTTTGTTTTGTGAATACAGCTTTGAGTAATAACATCATACAAATGATGCAAACTATGTAATTCATCATTTGCATCATTTATACAATGTTATCATGAGATTCATAGCACCTCTTGCCCACTTGCAGACATCTAATTACCTATGTGACTATTGTACTATTTCATCACTGATAAAGTCCTGTAATAAGTTGGTAAATATCAGCAAATAGCTTCTTCCCTTAGCAAATGTTGAGACCAGGGCTTGATGCTCCTTTAATAACTCTTCTTAATTTTTATAACCAGTGTTAGCAGTGATGCATTTGATACCAGCAAGGTTAAGCTGTTGCACTAAGTCATAATGTGGTTTGTTGGGTTTTAACTCAGTGTATTGTGTGAAACTGAACATTACAGTTTGAAAACCATGACTTCGTATATTGGGGGGCACCAGCCAGTTGTATTTTATTCATTTAATCATTGTTAAGCAAATCATGGCTTCCATCAATTTATAAGTGCAATTTGAACCTGCAACTTTAAGACCCACTTAATTTGAAATAAGTTTCACTGAGTGTATTAAAGTCACGTAGACTTGTATAAATTCACACAGCTACATTTAATGTTTAAAAAGTATGGTCAGACTTACATAACAGAGGGGGAAAAATAGGCCTGTGGCTTACTTCCAAACTCTTAGTAGTATGTCTGTACTGGATCTTAGAAGACTATTACTCAACTTTAAAATTCATTTCTCTTAATGTATCTATCCATAAATACCTCTTCATTGCTCATAAATGACTTTCGGTGCTTTGAAATTCAACTCAGCTTGAGGCATATTTTAACCTGCTGTTTTTCAAAACACTTTCAGCCATAAATGAATTTAAAGACATGTGCCCACATGCAATTATAATGATATATTTCATTCTCCGTGCCAAATAATAAGAAATTAGGAATCAAGGAACTTGAAAAGTTTTTCTTATTGGACTCCAGATGGACCCCCGCTTATACCTCATATGTATCAAAGGCTTTTAAATAGAACACCTAGGAAAAATTAAAACAATCTAAATTTCTTGATCATCAGGTCTTAATTTACTATGGATTATTACTTCTTTGCATACCATAGTTGTTTATACATCTAGATTTTATATACTTTCATACTATAACCAAATTTTAGTATGTTTATATTTTACCATTTTCTCTACATTTTCCTGACTGCATAATTTATTTTTTTCTGAAATTGTTTCTAATGTTTTGTTTTCAAGTTCAGCAAGAAGGATAAAGTACATATTGTTCTACAGAAAAATCCAGAAACCAATTCTGATTTGGGAAGATGTAGGAGAGGCAACTGAAGGGTCATCCACATAAGCTCTTTCCCCTATGTTCAGAGAAGCTCCATAATCTTTTGCTGAAGATATATCTTCAATGCAGAGCCCACACTTGTTTCATTATCGGCCCAGTATTGGGCAGACTGGGGCCAATCTAAAGGGAAAACAGGGAAAACCTGCCATACAAACATTGTAGGTTACATGGAGGAGGGATCTTCAGAGACCTCCAACTAACCCAGGGCAAGACTATATCCTTCCATTTGGCAGTTCATCTCTAGCTACCAGAGAGACCAGATACTTCTTCCACATAGATAATCTTCCCCTCTCTCCTTGTTTTTCCATGAGGTCAAAATTCCCATTGGTAATCAGGAATTTTCTATGTGGTAGGGCAATACTTTGAATTCACTTCCCAAAAGGTAATATGGAGCATGCAGGTGTACAAGTATAAGGCCCATCTTCAGTTCTTTAAAGCAGCTACCTCTTTTCCCAGGACCATCTAGATCAGGGGTGTCAAACTCGATTTCCTTAAGGGCCACATCATGGTTATGTTTGACCTCGGGGGGGGGGCGAGGGGCATGGTCCTGGTGGTCATGGCCAGAGTGGTTGTGGCCAGCTCAACGGCACTCATGTCGGGGGCACCCGTCGTAACCCAGGTGGGACTGGGGGGATCCATTGTCTCCAGTGGAGGAAGGCAAGACCAGGGAGAGCACCAAACACTTGCCCCTCCAGAGGAGCCTTGCCATTCCTCTCCTGCAGCCCTCTGCCAGCGAAAATGGAGCTCAAGAGGGCTGCATGCAACCCTCCCGGGCTCCATTTTCACCGGCAGAGGCACCACAGGCCTGTCCTTCGCTGTTTCCATGACGACCCTGTGGGCCAGATCTAAGCACCCCATAGGCCTTGAATTTGACACCCCCGATCTAGATATTCTCTGAAACTTCACAGGAAATGCCAAGAAATGGTGCAGCTGATTTACTGGGTTGCAAAGAAATGCTACATGCTCATCCCAGCTCACCCAAAAAAAATCTTTTTGATATCAGGTCCAAAGCATTGCATAACTTACCATAAGGGACTACATCTGATGAACTCAGTAAGGTATCTGAGTAGAGTAGACGCATATAAATTCTTAGTAGGATGTATTCAAACCATGGAAGCTACACAAATTATCTTTATTGTTTTGACTCTGTTCCTATTCAAGTTAGTTATAGCTTACATTCCAGTTCTGGCATCCAACCTTGTGTCCTCTTGATACATAAGATTACAGTTCCGGGATAATTCCTAGACAGTTTGTAAAAAGATTGTGCTTCTTGGGAAACATATAAGCTGTATAGCCTAATGCCTTTGGGAGGGGGGCAGGAAGAGGCTATTCTATAGATTTACTAAGGGATGAGCATCATTGAATGCTGTAGGACTTTGTTCAGCATAGATCTTTAGAGAATTGCACTGTTACTCCCCATTGAAACAATGGGGAGTTCAGGGAGTTAACTAAACTAAAGCTCCATTTTATTCAATGAGCTTAATTAAATTAATATTGGATAAGTCTGTGTAGAATTCAACAACACTATTAATATAACTGGAAGTATATCATAATGTACAATCAACCTAACTGACAATCTTCTATTTTTCTCTGAGCAGTTCAGATCTGATACGGTACCCCGATTTGTTGGTTTTGAAAGGGTGAAGACAATGCAAAAAATGTATTTCTTTTGCACTACACATAGATATAAATATATGATGGACAAGGTTTATGAAATATATTCACCGAATTGGAGGTATTTATTTTCAAGGCAGAGAGTGAGGTCTGCTTTGAACCTTTTTTTTCCTGTTCTATTAATACAGCAATCTGATTGCTACTTGCTAGGAATAAGTCCTATTAATTCAGCGATATCTACTATAAAAACATGTGTTCACTATTGTTTGTTCTAGATTAAAAAGTGCAAAGAAATGTTTGTATAAGGAGTCTCCACAAACGTGGGCTTTAAGTCCCAGAATTCTTCAGTCATACATGCTGACAGGGGAATTCTGGGAGTTAAAGTCCACGAGTCTTAAATTTGCCAGGTTTGGAGACCCCTGCATAAGCGGGAAGCAATGTATCTCACAAACATATTGTCCCAGTAGCTGGGTGGTGAAATGCCTTCTTGTTAAAATCATAGTCTATAAAAAATATCCTGGCATTTTCTTAGTGATTCTCTGCTTGGAGGCTGTTCTTAATTAAAATGTAAAATGTCAAACATTAATGGGGGGGTTCCCTGTAGGGAGTGAGGGTGAGTCAGATTTATTAGTCACTTAGAAGCAGCCTATTAAGCCTTCTCTTGACAACATTTTATAAGGTACCTAAATAACGCTGAACAACAAAATATTCTGAGCTGTATATAGTCTGATCTAGACAGAGGAAAAAAACTATTATTATTTTTCTTGTTTATAGAAATCTAAAGAAACTACAGGATTAGAATCAAGCTACATGCACTGAGACCACACATTTCTTAAAATTGTCCTCATCATGGAACTGCTCTTGTTACTGTTTTGAAAAATAACTATTATTCAAATTCAATAATAATAACACAATTAAAACATGGTTATGGTATATAAGAGTAGAGAATTGCTCTCCCATTTAAGACAATCATAGAATTGCAGATTCATAGAACTGGAAGGGGCCTTTATATCAACATGTTTATCCTCCTAATTAGTAGAGAAGTCCAAATTAAATCATCTCTAACAAATGGCTATCATACCTCTGCTTGAATGTATCCAGCAAAAGTGACCTCCAAAAGATATTGGGATTTGTTTCAGTTTTGCAACTCTCATTTTGGTATCATCTGCACATTTCCTAAATCTTCATTTTATCTATTCACCCAAGTCAGTAAAGAAACTCCAAAATTAACCCCAGGACTGTAGTACCTTACTCATTTTTCTTCAGTTCTTTGAGAAAACACTGCCTGCACATTTTAAGCATAGACCTAACAGGTATGTCATCCATCCCCAATTAGATAACTTGTAAATTAGATCAACATGGAATACTTTTCAAAAATTTTAATGAAATCAAGATATATTATGTCCTGAGCATTCCCACAGTCCATGAAGAAAATTAATTGAATTGAAAATATTTGTTCTGGATAAATTCATCATGACTTCTAGTATTTGTTACTTTGTTTTCAAAGTGCTTATAGGTTCAAATATGTTCTCAAATCTTCCCAAATACTGATATCATCCTGTTTAGAAACTTTTCTCCTTTCTGAAGAAAAAGGTTAATAGTTTTCAGATTACTGTCAGCCCTCCCAGATAAACCAGAAAGACAACAGGAAACAAGAATATATGAGCTAATTCTACAGTAACAGAATCTTGCAGGTCTGAAGGTCCAAACATCTCACTCCCACTTTTAACTGCCTGATCAATTAGGACATTTTTCTCTGACCATTAAAGGAGGCTCCTTCCTCTTCTGATTGTTTCCTAAGCAGTATCTCTTCCCCTTATTCCCCAGGGTAACTCACATATACCCAACGTTTGCTTTGTGTAGGCATTCTACCAAGCCATATTGATCAACGCCTATTAAAAACTGAGACAGAGCTACTCTGCTTCAATCAGCCAGTCTGGTTCATTAGCAGCAGAAGCCACTAATCAAATAAAAATGAAGTGGTTGCTCCACTTTAACAAAGAGAAGTGAAGCACCACTTCACTTCTTGGCTTTCCTTTCAAAGAGGTGCTTCAGTCAAAGCCTTCAGGAAGCAAAGTATCCTTTCAGCTTTGCACAGCTGTAGACAACATTTGACTCCTTACAGTATATTTGGCAAGGCTGAAGACAGTGAAAGGGAGAGAGTACGGGTAAGGTAGATGTATGGTTTCAAAGAAATTACTGTGACATCCTTGGGAGAAATACAAATTGTTGGAGAGTTACTATACACAATGTTGATCACATTGATGAGAAATTGGTCACATGGATGAGACTTTGTGCAATCAAAAGAAATTGGACTCAACTCAATGGCTTCTAATTAATCATAGAGCATATCACCTGTCTTACCTCTTCTAGGAATTACCACCTGCCTTGAACATACTTTATTAGGATCTTATGCTAATCTTTGCTATAACTTTATTAAAATCTGCAGAGACCGTTTCACTACAGGTAGTTCTCAGTTTACAATGGGAATTGGGACTAGAATTGTCACAGCTAATGACACAACATAATTGTGAAGTGCAATGTCACATGACCATGTTGGTTAGTGCTGGCATTTCCCCTTGTAAATTGAGGATCATTAAGGAAGGACCTCACATGACTATGACTTCCAACTTCCTGCCAGCTTCCCCAGTGATTTTGCTTGTGGGAAATCAGCAGAAAACATTGGAAATTGCAATCACATGACTGCATCTTGCTGCCACATAATTGCAATCCAGACACTTGGTGCTTGGATTTCAATCATGTGAACATGAGGAGCTACAATGACCAATTCTGAGGACTGGTTGTAACTAACACTCATTCAACACCATTGTAAGTTTGAACAATCACACAATGAGAGCTCATTAAATAGGGACTACCTATACACTATTCTTCAATTTTCTACAAGAATTACATAATTACTTTCTTTGTCACTTCCATTTTGAGCCATACAATATAAGGATTTCAACTTGATTTGTCTCTGTAGGAGCCCTCCTAATGAAACATACCTTGATATCATATCTGTAACCAGATGTTCATTAACAATTGATTTTTCCCCCTTCCAGTCCACTTCTATGGGCCAAAAAAGTAGACAAGAACAATACAGGTAGTCCTTGACTTGCAATCACAATTGAGCCCAACATTTCTGGTGATAAGTGAGACATTTCTTAAGTGATTTTTGCCCCATTTATGATTTTTCTTGCCACAGTTGTTAAGTGAATCACTGCAATTGTTAAGTTAGTAACACGATAATTAAATTTATTTAAATAAATAAATAAATCTCTCAGAAGGTGGCAAAAGGTGATCACATGACCCCAGGACACTGAGATTGTCATCAATATGAGCCAATTGTCAAACGTCTGGTTGAAACCCACCCCTGAAACCAGGTGACCTACCATGTGACCCTTTGTTTTGGCCAGGAAATACTGTCTGTCCTTTTTCCTATGTCAGTGACCTTCCCAGCATGGCCGACTTCCTGTCCGCCCTCTGCAGCCATCCCCCTCTTCCTTTTGCAGCGCGCCAAATACCAAAGAAACTATGAGTACCGTGACATTTTTTCATCAAAACACATCAAGTACCAAATTCAATGCATTTTGAAGCAGTCAAATACCAAGGTACAACTCTAAATTATTGTCAATTGTCCATCTACCATTCTAGTTTGATTTTTGTTTCAACTGCTACTTCTTTTTAAAAATAGGTTTTACATAAAAAGCAGAATATAAAAATATTTTTTAAACAATAAATAGGAAAAATATGAGTTTTGTAAACGACAAGAGATGTACCTAGTCCTTCAGCACAAGTTGAAATATATTAAAATAATAGGAAGCCAATATATTTGGGACTTATACTCTCTTGTTTATCTGAGGATCATTAAATCTAAAATCAGCTAAAAATCAAACTTCCACATAATGCATCTAGTGGATTAATCCATGTAACAAGGCTCATTCCTGTTGTAGTAGCTTCCCATCTAGATTACTATAATTCACTATATGTAAGGCTACAGATGGTTCAGATTAAATCATCAAGTTTTTAATATGGGTTTGCTAGTTAGGAATATATATTACCACTTTTAAGATTTGCATTATAGACTATTCATGTAAAAATGCTGTTTGTTTCTTTGTTTGTTTATTTGCTTACTTTTGAAGCTCCTTGTGTCTGATAACCATTTATTTTTAGGTCCATCATCTTTCATAACAATCTATCAAACTAGAAAGCCTACAATCTGTTGAGTCTTCCTTTATCAATTTTACTTACCTAAACTGATAAACCGAATGACCACAGGCAGGCAAAAAACCCAGTAGGAACAGGAGCAACTTCCAATTTCCTGCCAGCTTCCCCATTGACCTTGCTTGTGGGAAGCTGGCAGAGAGTATCAGAAATCACAATTGTTGCCCGTGGCTGACCACACAGCACTGCAGCAACCACAAGTTTGCAAATACAACTGGTATGAAGATCCTTGAAATTTCAATTATACGGGAGTAATGGATCTCGGATATTTTCTGCATTCTTTAAATTAGTGGATTTAAGGTACCGTACCTTAATTTAAAAAGTTGTGCCCTATGATGCACCATTTTGGCTAATTGAAGGTTACAAACAGACAAGAGTTTTACCAAACACATTTTCAGAATTCTACCTTTGTTTGAAAAGAAATCCTATCCAAACTTGCTTCTTTATGGAAGAAATTTCCACAAGAAATCTGTCTACTCACCCACATGATGATGCTTTAGGCATCAGGTTAAAGTGTTTTTGTTATCTCAAGCATTTTAATTAATTGAAGTTTTAACTACTGGCAATATTGTTTTCTATTTTAAAGTTAAATAGATTGATTGCTGATTTTAACTACTTTATTATGTATTTAGTATAATGTGAACACCCTGGGATATATTTTTAAAGGGCAGTATATGGATGCCTTAAATTAAATTACAGTCTCCTTTCAATGCCCTAATTACATAGTCCATTTGTATGTATAACAACATGCACATTGTTGCTTTTATGCATGATCCACACTATTTTTCCCGAGTCGGAATTATGCTGTTATGGCTAAAATAAGACTTTATTTCCAGGAGACATATCCTGGTTCATGCAAACATGACACGAACCAGATTCAGTTTCCCATTTTACAAAATCCTGCCAGACCCAAATGAACTATTCCTGCCCTAAACAAAGCCCCCTACTCCCCCCTCCACTAATCCTCTCCTTGTGGAAAAGAAAGAAGTATTTCTCCTCATTAAGAAAGGTGGAATGAAATTGACTAAGGGCAGCAAAGATCCAGCCCCCTGTGATTGACTAAGGCAACCTTAATAAGGACATTGGCCAAACGAATGGGGTGATAGGCACCTAATCTCATCAACGTTGCTAACATTGCTTTCTTGCTAACAAGAAAGAATGGCTATTTCCATCACCCCTGCTGCCTCTAAAAAGCACAATGCTTCTTAACAATAAAACATCTCTCCTTATACAATCAATCTTACCCTGTTTTCCCTCTAGGGGGTCCCAAGGTCCTTAACAGAAAATCAGAACTCTAAAATTTCCCATCTTACACTTCAACATCTTTATAAAAGATCTTCCTTCCTGTCCGTGTTTCTCTTTCTTTGGAAGTGAAACCCAATTATCTTTGTTTCAACAAAATATTATCTTCCTCCTCATAATTGCACTTGCCCTTTTGCATCTACAACAATACTTAATTTCAGTAGAGAGACGGTGTGAATTAACACAAGGAGATCAGGAACAGAGGTTGCTAGCCAGGGTGATCCTCATTCATTTTCTCTCATACCTTTCTACATAAAGAGGCCAGCAGAATGAGACTCTCATCTAAAAGACCTCAGACTATGTTTGTTATGTAGGGTAAAACCTATTTAAGAACAGGATGCCCAGGCAATAATTAACTTAATTAATAATTAAGCCCCCACTCATTGCTTTTCTTTGTACTTTAAATGTACTCTAATTTTTTTAAATATTGTTTTAGTTCACTGAAGCCAATAGTCCAAAAATGGAAGTCTCTGAGGAAAGTTCAGATTTTAAGAGCTCTTGGAAATGTATTTTTACTCATTAGTTGAATTGCCTTGAATTAAAATTGATTAATTTAAAATTATTTAAGTTATAAAATTATTAATCATTTAATCATTTTGTTGGAAGAAATATCCTTCTGGGTTCTGCTCCAAGTGGGAAGAAAGACAGTGGAAACATGGTGACTGCTTGGAAAGATGG
>JANHJO010001750.1:198974-217738 GCA_032468235.1 Pseudoxyrhopus heterurus | reverse complement strand
CCTAATCAGCCAATTCTAACTGGGTTACTGTTTTATTTGCAACAAGTAGATGATACAAGATATATACAGTCTTCACCTTGAACATGACATGTCATTATTAGCTTTAAAAGAACATTACAAATAGCAACAGAAACCAAACTCAAAATATTTTCTCTTTCTATTCTAAATCTATATTGTAGACACCAGCCTATTCAGGTTTTTGACAGCTCATCTGCAACAACCTTGAAACCTATTTATTATGTTGTATATATTCCATGGATGAGACAGAAATTATACTGATGACAACATGCCTGCTTTAACAGTATAAATACACATTTGAAGAGCAGGAGAACTGAACAATAGCCCCAATTAACTGTTTATAAATATTGTGAAGCTAAGGAACACTGAGTTACCCAGAAAAAAGAAAAAGAAACACAAAATTACATGTTTCACACAAAGCATTTGTTTTGCCACGCTATGCTTTATTATAGCACCATTAATCTGCTTTACTGCCATGATCCAGAGATACTAAAGACAGTTATTTACATATTTTATTCATTTATTACAGTATTTTTATCCCACCCTAATCACCAGGCTCTGGGCAGTTTACAATCAATAAAAAAACACAGATAAAACAGCAGCTAACACTATAAAACCCAGAATCCAATTTCAAGAATTCTAATTAAAAAAAATAACAAATAAGAAACAATGAACAGCAAAAAGGAAGTGCAACAAATAGCTACTTAGATCCCCAAATGTCTAGTAAAATAAAACATGTTCATTGTCTTCCTGAAAATATTGGGGGAAGGAAAGCATCAGGTGACAAACTATTTCAGCTGCCAGCTGCCAGCTCCCAGTCCTCTCACCCTGTACCATGAACAACAGAATGGGGAAGAATTGCCAAGCATTCCCTCTTAACTTAATCACACTGGATAGGCAGATTCTGCCTGGCAGATATTACCTTTGATATTGATTCAAAACCAAGTACCAGTTAACCAAGAGTTGCTATGTCAATGGAAGATCCCACCCACCCCCAAAAAATGCCATAAGGGACTTTTTAAAGACTTAGTATTACTTCTTGAGTGTGTCCTCTGTACAATCTCCATATTTCCAGTTTGAAAGTAAGAGAGTATTCTGATGGCATGGGAACCCTAAAAACTTTCCAAAAGGACTGCAGGAATGAATGGTCTATGAAATGAGAGATTCCAGCTAATGTAAGGGCTGAGCCTGAAGTTTTACAGAGGGCTAATTAGTACTACATAAATAAATAAAAACCATTGATTTGGTGATATATCTATATTTTTCCACAACCCGGATATTAACTGTAAGAGAGAATTGAGAATCACAATTCCAGCCATAAACATGGGGTTTATATATAACTGAAAAGACTATATTGAAATTCTCTGTACAGAAACAGAAGGATGAAAGCATAAATATCCTTTCTTGGACAATGGCATCAAAACTCTAGTCTTGTGTGCAGTTGTCCAAGATGATGAACCATTGAACAGCAGTTTATATATATAGGTAGGAAGTACAGTATTCTCCAGTATTACATAGCCACTGGGGTATGGTTTTTTGTTTTTTGTTTAGATAAGACAGGCAATAAAAGGTGCATTGAGCCTTCCTGGCTTCCTAGTGTTTTTAAGTTTTTATTCATGATCCTGGGCACAATTCCTGTTTCTGGTTTCAACAAGCCCGGCATATCTATCAATGGATCCCCAGAAAATAGTTGGATATCTGAAATTAAACCACTTCTTTTCTTGTCACACAGTTTGTCTCAAGTGACAGCACTTGACCTGGGAGGTCTTATGGAGAGAGTTCTGCAGCCTTGAAGAGCAAATTCAGCACCCTTCTCTCAAACTCAGTTTCTCATTTTTCTGTCTTAAATTCCTCCTGCCTCATTGCCATCTCAGAATGTGAAATGTTACTATTCTTAGTCCAAATAAAAAGTACTTGTTACTGTCCTATTTACTATTGTACAGTAGTGTACCCACAATTGATACCCACAATTTTGTAAACACCTATCCCCAACATTATGTCTTTGATGTGAAATTTTCTGTAAACTCTTTCTTTAAAATATAGATTTTTGTATTGCAAAATCTAGAAAAATGTAGCTATCAGTGCACCAGTACACCAGTTCATTACAGTTTCCAAACAAATTGTGAAAACTTACATTTAAATTATGTGCTGAACTAATTTCTTTTAAACTACAATACTATACAAAGCCTTCTACAGTAGTATATTAGCAATTACAGCTAATGTCACATGAATGTTTATTTTTTAACAGCATCTCATTAAATAACCATTTTTCACCATTGACTGCTTTGATATTTATTATACTAACAGAATTACTTTTTAAAAATATTATACAAATATATTCCTGTAAGAAGCATACTGGTTTGGCTGCTGATTTTTTTTTCTTTGCATACAGAGTACAATACATTAGAAACTGATTTTTATAACATCACTTTAATTATTTTAAATAAGAATGAATAAGCAGCTTTTCATCTGAGAATTACAGATAACACTATAAAGTATTTTGTGTATATTAATGCACTTACATCTTATTACACCAAATTAATTAAACTTTGAATAAGGCAAAACCTGAAAATTCTGCATGTCTAATTTGTCCACCAAAGCGGCTTGTATAATGAATGCTTTGTAAGGGTATTATGTTATCACTACGCAGCATATGATTGCACTGCTGCTCTATTCACTTTCAGAGAGTACTATCGAAAACTGCATAGCATTATAGATAAACCATTAGCTTGTTATCCCCAGGGGATATGACAAGTTACATCTGCCTGGAATGAGACCGCCTCAGTGATTGCAGTCTACTCTTCACGAACATCACCAGTTAGTGAGTAATAGAACCACAAAGGATTTGTCATTCTTAGGATGGCAGACAACCTTAAGCCAAAAAGCCACCCCCTAATGTCCATTAATAAGAGAAGAGTTCCAGAGGTCAATACTAAAGCCATTACAAATGTATTTGGAGAAAAGAAGTTTCTCGTGCTAGACTTAGCCTGTATAACTTGTGACACAAAAAACTAAGTGGAATAGGCGTTGTGCTTAAGCTCACCCAGCAAGAAAACATTTAGGTTTATTTATTTACTATCAAATTTAGGCACCACCTATTTCACTCTCAGAATGGCATATCTCTAACACAGAAATCCACAAACCCTGAAAGAGTTAATTAAAGTTAAATAACTACATTTCTTGGAACAGCAGAACTTCAAAAGAAGATAAGGTATGCCAAATAAAATCATTTTGAAAATGCAAATAAACTGGGAAAACTTCTGACATATAAAATTAGGAAGAGAATGAAGGAAGGATAATAAGAAAAAAAATAGACAAAGACAATAAACTATTAAACACAAGATCCGAAATAGCAGAACTTGTGAATTATTTGAAGGAATTATATCCCAGGCAAAAAATTAAGAAAGAAAATTTGGAAACGTGGAACATTCAGATAAATGTTAAGCAAATCAATAACAATTCAAGAGATTAACAAAGTAAAAAAGATCCCATAAAAAAAATGGGTAAAACTAATTTTACATATACTGGACATAAAGGATATGCTTCTTTTTATTCATTTTTATTTCTATAATTAGATATTAAATATGATAAATGTACATCATATTGAAACAATTAATTTCCCAGTAATAATTTGGCTTTACAGCATTTTTTAAAATAAATATTACACTGAGTTACAGAATGAAAAGTAGTTGCTAAAGACACACAATGACACTGTTTGCTCCTCAGAAAGTATGCCATTTTGTTGCAGAATATACATGTTGTCTGCACAGTTGCTCTAAGACCAAATACCACATTGTCTGCAGACTCATTCCAACTGCTTTTCTTATGTCTCTAGAATCTTCTGTAGTTCCTTTTACATTTTACCATTAGCAGTACAGTGATATTTTTCTTGCTTCAAAGCTTAACTAATCGATCATGTGATTTTCAACATTAATCCATAACTAAGGCTATACAACCATTCAGACAATCTACACTCTGAAATTTTCACCGAAGAAGGTCCCCACTCTGCTGCTGTTGCTCAAATAATTCCAGTTCTTATGATCACTTGCATGTTGGGCATTAATGTTTGCAGGAGATAAGTCTTTGCAAATATGACTGGAAACATATTGACTTCCACAACATAGCTCTTCTGCAGAATTCAAGGTCAGTCACATAGCCAACTTTCTGTAGCAGACCAGTGCCAACTGAGCAACACTGGCAGAAGCAGGAACTTTCCGGGTGTTCCCTGGATTGAAGAATGCCTGAATTCATATTTTAAAAGTGTATTTTATTTTTTGGCATAATAAATGACAAAGCAGTCAATGGTACAGAATGGTTATTTAATGAGATGCTGTTAAAAAAATGAACTTTCATGTGACTTAATCCTAAAAAACTATATATAGCATTGCAATCTATGGAGAGAATATGTTAAAACTACAATGCAGATTACAAGTATATATTATATATTACTTGGTAAACTTAAATGCTGAAGCTTTAGTGCTTTTCAACTTTTTAAAAAAGTGTTGTTTTGTAATTTCCAAATTAAGAACCATGGACATAATCTAGCACATAGATAAGTGTAATTTGATGATATCAGAATCATAAAGAACTAGATTCTAGAACATATAATTTCTGAGAGCTAGAGACAGTTTTTAATGGGGTCACATTGCATAGGTTTTTTTTCTCCAGGGTCATGGTGATGATCTCACTTTCAACTGCTTTTGCAATGTTTCAAGCTGAGGAAAGGCAAAATGTGATGAATGTTGCTTAGCACTATACAATCTGGCATCACTGTCAAATACATCTATTTGAGCATAGCTTTTGCAAGTCATCACTTTTCTGTGTGGCTCTCCAACTAGGTGTTTTATCATGTTTTGCACATAATAAAACACACATAAAAACAGTCATTAAAAGGATGAAAGGGAAAAGAAAGAAAAACGCAAAAGACAATGTATTTGCCAACTGTCAGAGACTGAGCCACATCTCACAGAACAACATAGTAACCTCATATGGTTTGGTTTTTCACTACTAGTACAAGAAAATATTAATATGCTGAGAAATAGTAAATGTTCTTTTTAATTAAAATATGTCTAATTTTAATTAAACTGAATTACCTCTGCCCCTCCCCAACCAAAATATGGTCTGTGAGTGCCCATGTGATTTTCTTGCACGTGTTCCCTAAGGTTTCTGGCAGGAAATATTTTCCCAGTCATAATTGGAGATGTAAAGGAGATCTTTTCTCTACAAAATGTCTGTTCTCTCACTGAGCTACAATTCCAATATAAACTGCTAACCCTATGAACACCTTAGAATCCTTCCCCTACAAACCATGTACTATAATTTCATAGTGAAGGATGATTGTATCATGGGATGGTAGTCTGGCTTAAATTCTACTGCCATTAAAATATCCTTCCCATTAAGCTAGAATAACATGCAAAAATCTGACTGACAATAAAAGCAACTTCTTCCTTTGCTAACATTTTCTTGGCCAATTTTACAATCACAGGTGATATCAATAACTCCCACCCACTTTCCCTATAGCTTTTTGTGAATTGTGAGGTCAGAAAAGAAACCAGGCTGTCACCCTAACTCCTAGCTGAATGGGAGAACAATTTTGGAAGAAACATTATAATCTGATGCCAGATAAGGAAATATTGCCTGTAGAATTTGATGGGAGATACATCAAAATTATCTTCCAATGGTGCAGTCATCTATTAAGAATGCCATATGTAAAATCATCATTAGTCACACACAATTATAGAAAAAAATCAGAGCTAAGCGGCAGAAATTCAATCTCAAAAGATATGCACAAATCATTAGCTGCTTATTGCTTCCAAATATGCCATTCTATTAGAATTGCTTATAGCATCATTGTTTGATTAATTAATGATTGGGCTCTTGAAAAGAAGTAATTAAAATCCATTCGCCACCCCAAAAATGTGGCAATGTGGTATGTTATTTACTGCCAACAGTTTATGCTTCAACCATCAAGTTTCCCACTCCCAACCCTCTGTAATTGAAGATTTGGACTGGGTTTGAAACACTGGGAGCATGTTGACCAGATTCATATATCATATTAAATAACAAATAAATTACACATATAATAGCTCAATGCGATTTATCAATCAAGGCATTGTATTCATAATATCCAGGGATCCCATGTATATAGCCCTCGTGTAAATGCAATATCCTAAGTGGTGTAACTATCTGCTTGGATCAAATATCACTTTAAGCTATTACTTGTTTTATCCAAGATCTGTTGAATAATCACAGTGGCTTGATTTACACATAATATTTAACCATGAACCTCAGTCACCCTTTTTAGCCTTTGGACATAAATCAAATAAACAAACTATGATGATTGGTTTCCCCGCTCATACCAAAACCAAAACCAAACAAGTTTATGCTTTATCACAACACAGAAACCCATTTTTGAAATCAAAATGTAAGAGAAAAACAAGTGTGCGAGCAACTGCCATTACTTTTGTGTTTACATATTGTTTCAAGGCTTTGAAGTATGCTTATCACCAAATCAAATTCAATTATGAAATAAATAAGAAATATTATCTATTTAAGTTTAACTTTGTTGTCAGATCAAATTTTGACATTTAATAAATGACGTAAAGAAATCTTGTTTCAATCTGTTAGTTACACAACCATAAAATTTCTGCAAAGTTAACTTTCAATCAGACTTCTTGAAAGACAGAAAAGAGTATCAATTACATGTCAGAACTTGGAATAGGTATCACAAAGCCAAGTATCCAACAATTTACAAAGGTGCAAAATGGAAATGAAAAAAAACCCAAACAAACAGCTTCATGTTATGCTTCTCACTATAATTGACAGATTCAGATTTTAAAATATTTATTTATTTATACACACAATTTACAGAGCCCAATAGTGGTAATTCTGGACAGCGTACAAAGATTAAAACCATTCTAACAATATAAACCTGAAGAATAATCTCTTAAATTAAAAAATCCCTATCACCAACAGACCCCACCAAGCTATCTGGCCCAAATGCCAGCTAGGTCTTCAGAATCTCACAAAAGCCTAGCAAGATTGAGGCCCAAATGGATATCTGGGAAGGGGCTGTTCCACAAGGCAGACCAAATGTTGGGGTGCTATCAGTTTTTGCTTTCCCCTGCAGTGACCACCAACAGTATCAGTCAGGGCACGATAATATGGTATCCATGGGCATCAAGAGGAGGTTGCTGCTTTCACTTAAATGAAGGAAGCTGCATCATACTCAAAGCTCCATCCTTTTGCACTTGCTTGCAATGTCACAACCTAGGAGACAGAACTGATGTCACAACAGACCAACACTGCTTTTGTTGGTCTGTCCTCCCCCCCAATATCTTACTGGTTATCTCATTATAGCTGTCAGAATATAGAGTAAGCTGTACTATTCTATAGGGGGAGAGAAAGATTTGAAGGAGTCCCTGGCAAAATCCCATCTCAAGTTATTGACTCCTGTCACTGGTAGCCGAAGCCATGCAATGTTCTGTCCTCTGCTGCAAAGCACCTAATGTAGCCACCTCAATGTGCTGACATAGCTGTGTTGCAGCTCACTATGGGAAATTTAAACTGACAAGCAAGTCAGCAACAACTCAGCCTACGAGGGCAAAGCAGCTCAATATCAGAGTACGCCCTAGCCCAGTGGTATACAGATAGTCCAAGACTTGCAGCCGGTCACTTAATGACTGTTCAAAGTTATCACCAAAATGGTACTCACAAGCCAATTTAAAATTGCTCCCCCACCATCACTGGATTGCATTTTGTGTGCTTGGCAACTGGCCTGCATTTACAGCTGTTTTCAGCATCCCATGATCACGTGACGACTAGCATTTACTTCTGGTTTCCAGCAAAAAAACATTCATTGTGGTGGACGACGGGTTCCCTTAACAATTGCAGCATTTGCTTAATGGAATTGCAAAAAAATGTTGTAACATTGGGTCAGTCATGTGATGATCCGTTTAATGACCAGCACAATTTATGACTGTAATCCCAGGATCAATTATAGTCGAGGACTAGCTGGAAGTGTAAAAGTTAAATGGGGACCTTTTACCATCTTTGGTGGACTTGCAAAAGAGCTAAGCAATATTGGATTGAAATTAACAATGTAATAGATAAAATCTTGAAAATTTAATCTACAATTGAGACCAGAAACATTTTTGTTAGGGTTTATGGATAAAACATTGGAAAACACACACATTTGCTATTGTTATATATAATATTACAACTTTTATATGGCCAGTTTTGGAAAGACAAAACCACATTATTGTACGTGTTGATAAAGATGACAGAACTGGAATGATGGCTATGTTAATAGCCCCAGTGAGAGAAAGAAGAAGTTCATCTATAATTGGAAGCCCTTTGTGGACATTTTACCAGAGGTGGGGGAAAAATCAAATTTTAACATATGGATTTGATGATTTTTAAAATTTAAAAAGGAGTGGAAAAGAAAAGTTTTTTTCTTTCCCCCATCTTTTTTGGGGGGTAGGGAGAGGGGGGAAATGGACATTATATTATAGTCTTAAACTAATATTTAGTGTAATTATTCTTTATATCCTTGCAAGAAGCTGAAAGCTGAAATTGTATATATTTTTGTTTTCTTTCCTTTTTCTTTATACCTCTTTGTGTATCTATATCTACTCTCTTTTTATTCCTTATTTTTTCTCTTGTTATGTTGTTTTTTTATGTGTAAATTTTGTAAAATTTAATAAAATTATGAGAGGAGGATTACCTGTAAGCCCCACTGTCACTTTCAATGGTAGTACTACTTTTTTGGGAAAACATTTCTTCCGCAATATTCCCTTTTGAATGTCTGGGTAGCACATTCTTTAATTTATATTTAATATATGTTGCTTAATAATTGTGAGATTTATCTATGGCTGTGTAATATGACTATAAATGACTGGATTCTTTTTTTTTCTTGTGCCTTGATTTTCAGAGAATTGTTCTTTATCCTAATGTGTTTCTTTTTTAGATTGAAGCTGATCTACACTTCTCTTTGCTAGAAGAAAAATGCTAAAGATTTTTAGCAACTGAGATGGAGGTTCATATAATTTTTTTCATTTTCCTTGTGACAAGATTTATGTCAAGTCTGATTTATGAAAACTAAGATTGATTCTTCAGGAAGATTCTCCCTGCAATTTTTCATGTGGATGAGAGCGATCTGACAACCAAGCTACTGATTGTTCCCATAAGAAAAAAATAGGGAGCAATATACAGTGGGATGTAGAGAGTGAGTTGTGGATGTGAAATAAACCAAGTTGTTGTAAGAGAAGGTGTGGCAGAGTTTGGGGGAAGAGTTAAAAGTGGGATCAGCCTAGAATACCTACATAGCTACAAGTGGACTAAGTCCAACTCCCCTGAATTCCATTGACCCTTAGCTAACTCCAACAGGTGCCAACCATGAGTTGAAAAGGTTCCTGTGCATAGGCCATTTAGCAATAAATCAGTTTAGCTGGATCTGGTCTTTCACACCTGATAGTTGTAGAGATTATATAGTAATTTTTTTACATCACAGTGATGGGAGCTGTGTGTGTCATAAGAACTGGGTTAAATGTCACATTCCAAATTCAAGAAGTAATTTTAAATCCCTTAACTATTTTTAACTGTAAGGAAATTTATACAATGGTTTAAATGTCCCTGTTTAAAAAAACACTGATGGGGTAGAATCTTCTAAGTAAATGGTTACCAAACAGTCAATTACAGATGTAAGAAATACCACTTAACCCAAAGTAGCTGGATTTGAATTAAAATGAAAAGAAAATTGACAAATATCTTTGCATTTACCCCAAAAGATAAATCTACCCCCCCAC
Organism: Pseudoxyrhopus heterurus; assembly: GCA_032468235.1. Taxonomy (NCBI): domain Eukaryota; kingdom Metazoa; phylum Chordata; class Lepidosauria; order Squamata; genus Pseudoxyrhopus; species Pseudoxyrhopus heterurus. Next base: position 207,914 of record JANHJO010001750.1, on the reverse strand, counting down.
ACACACACATATACAGAATTACTCAGAGAGAAAAAACTCATCTGTTTCCATTATTGCTTTCTCAACTAGCCAAAGATGAATCTATTTTAAAAGCATAATAACTATTTGAGAGGAGAAATTAGTCTTCCAATTTTCATTCTTAGGTAAAGGCAATCAAATACAGATCTGATTTACACTGGTGATTCTTTCTCCAGTAAGTTGTTCCTGCAAAGCTGATCTTTGAATTTGGAGTGAGAAATACCAACAACAGATATTCTCTCCTTACTTATGCTCTTATTATTCTCTTTCTCCATTTTACGATCTCAATTATAGGAAAACAGCTCTTAACTGAAAAGGACTTGGCATTTTATGGGATTTCTTATTTGAATCATTTTATTCTCCAACACCATAAAGACCATTTTCCTCCTTGTAATTAACTGATTATTCTTGAGCTAAGAGGAGGAAAGGCAGACTTAAAGCATAGAAGAGATTTTCTCAACCTCTATGTTCTTGATATTCCATGGTTCACGGTTTTTACAGACCCTTAAAGGGATTTTGAATCTTCATGAGTGCCTCTATCTTTCCAGTAGATTTAATACTTCCCTGAGGTATCACAAGTTGGAAGCGGATAACGGAAATTCTGCACGGAGGTAGACAAAGTATTACTGAAGGATTTTAAAAATGGGAGACTAATTCTTCTTACTTTGATAATGGGGGTATCAAGTAACCCTAAATTGTATCTTGTGACAGTTTCACTCCTTGAGAAGCCAGCTTTGTATAGGTGCAGTTCTAAGCCAGTTTCTGCATTTTCATTCCCTTATTTGATGTATTTCAGGTCGCTCTGGGGCAGCTACCAGGTTCTCCCTCCATTTCCCTAAAAGACTTGCCTTCCAGCTCTGTGATTTCTGTGTACTGCCCAAGAGAATCCAGGCTTGAATGCTGATCCAAGCTTGAATGCTTGACTTTGCTGAAATGTTGGAGAGCTTGGCAGGGATCCAATTAAAACAGAGCTGCAACCAGTTTTCTCAAAGAAAAACTGCATTTTCATATGTGATTCCTAGAACCTCATAGCAATGGCCAACTTCATACCTACAATATCATGAGTCAAAAGATAAAAGGCTCAGATAAAAACATAGTTTTCATTCAAGCAATTTGCTTTTGTGAGGAGTCTGCTTGCAATTTCCTTTTCGCTCATATGAAAGAATGTTTGTCAGGCTTATTTTATTATACTGCACAATCCCATTGCTGCTTATTAGTCTCTTTTAAGGGTTGTTTGGTTAAAAGCAGAACATAAGACATTTTCTCCATGAAAGGTGAAGAACCACAGATGCTGAACTGTATCTATGAGATTAATAGTCACTTTATTTGCAGCATTGTTCCTTCTGTAGCACTGAGAACGAAGCCTATAATAAACAATATTCTTTATATTTATTATGAGATCTATATCTGCTTCTCAGGACCTTTCCAGTATTAATTCAGCTAAGTCCATATTTTAAAAATATAGTCTAAAGTTTCATCCCTATTTATTTTCTTTCCAAACCCTCTACCCAATCTTCATAAAATAACACACTTCGTTTGTTTGTCCTGGAGGTTAAGTCAGCCCCAGTCCTAAGATATTCTGATCTGTAGCAAGGTAGCTGAAGTAAAACTGTTCAGATTGGACCAAAATCTGGCTTGGGTTATTTATTTTTTTAATATGGGGGGTAGGGAGAGAGAGAAATTTAAGTTCATTTCAGAATTTCACCCAATTTTGTATTACAAAAGACTAAGAAATCAAAGCACACTGGTTTCTGTTTGAAAATCATAGCATGGAATGAATTATCTATTATCCACTGAATATTCCCTTCATTTCCCTCTATGAAACAGAATCACATTAGTGTCTCCTTCTTTACAGTATTTATGTTCTGAGAAGTAAAATTAGTCTGAAAGGATGCAATATACAACTATGATTAATTTATATCCCGTCTTTCTTCTAAACCAAAAATTTAAAGTGGATATCATATAGTTTTTAAAATATGAGGAATTATTAAATGCAATAATTATAACTCAGTTAATGATGATCAAAGGCATTTTAAAAAAATAAGATGGACAGGATAAACTTATTTAAATTTAAAGGTTATGCAAATTCTTTATCTACTTGTTTCTTAACATTGTACAGGTTTTCCTCACTTACCGATCACAATTGGGACTGGCAACTCCATTGCTAAGTGGTAAGATCATTAAGTCAAACAACAGATGACTGCACCAACGTATGATGCCAGTTCTGGCTGTATTCATTAACAAATCATTGCAGGTTGTTAAATATGATTGTCTCACAACTGCAACTTGTGACTTCTTCCCCATTGATTTAGCTTGTTGGAAGACTGCAAAAGGAGATTGCATGATTGCAAGTCACTGCAACCATTGTAAGTGAATGCCTGCTGCCAAGCATCTGAATCACTATCACATGACTGAGAGGATGCAATGACTTGTAAATTCAAGGACCGGTTGTAAAATTACTTTTTCAATGCCATCACAAATTCAAATGATCACTAAACAGGGAAATCATCCACTGAGGACTACCTGTACCTGGATTTGTAACATAAAATTCAGATATCTCTTTAATAAATATTAACATGTAGGTTTTACAACATTTCTTAAAGTGGAACAGTCTTTCAACAGTAGGGACAGAATTTACTGTAATTTACAGTCTCATATTATTAATTATATCACACTCCCCAGGATCCCTGATATTTGCAGGACCTAAAGGCAAGACAACAAACAATGGATGAAAACAGAGAGAGAAGTACTTTTAATGAAGTTCTCTTTAGGAGTTTAAATGTTTTGTAACTGCATTTTCTTCAGAAGCTACAAAATAAATTAGTTGATACGTTTTTAATCTACCCACATGGAAAGAACAACAATGGTAGTGGAATGACTGCAACCGATGCCACTCACACTTAAGGGCCATACCTCTTGATCAACCTATTCTCCAAAGCACCAGAAGGTAAGACAAGAAGCAATGGATGGAAACTAATCAAGGAGAGAAGCAACCTAGAACTAAGGAGAAATTTCCCGACAGTTAGAACTATTAACTTACCTCCAGAAGTTGTGCATGCTCCAAGAGCAGGTCTTTAAAAAAAAAGAGAGAGGTCTTTAAAAAAAAATTGGACAACCATTTGTCTGAAATGGCACTGGGGTTCCTGCTTGAGCAGGGGATTGGACTATTAGACCGCCAAAGTCCCTTCCAACTCTGTTATTCTGTTCTATTTTATTCTGAGTTCAACAATGATTTTCAGATTTTTAAAATGATATAATATATTCAGTTATTCATAATCAGTTAATAATATGCTGGAAAAAATAATTTCTCTGTTACTTTCTTTTACTTGAATCTTACTTTTCAATCCATTATCTCACTCATATTATTTCTTTATGATCAACGTTCTGTTGTCTGAGAACATTGCTTGCCAATAGATTTCAGCACTGCAATGCCCTGGAATATTTTCAGGCCAGCTACCATCATTAAATTGCCTTTGCATATCCAAACTGAAAACACCTGCTGAACAAAATGAATAAAACCTAAAACCATCCTGAAATGGTTCAGGTCTCCTGAGTAGTGAAAAACTAAAAAAAAAGGGACCAAATTGTATACCTGTTTACCTCATCTAAAATTAAGATGAGCAAAACTAATAGTTCATTGTTAGTGTTGAAACTAAATAGAAGTAGAAAGATAAAATTGAAAGACTGTCCAAAGTATGCTAGGAATATTGTAGTTGGAGAAAACAGAAACAGTTTACAGCTAGAGAGCAAACTGTCCTTCTTCTGTTTTTTTTTAACACTTGTCCTGTTCTATGCAAAGCAGGGAAGCTGTCCAAAAGCATTAGCAAGAAGAGGTCTAAATGATTGCAGGGTACCAATTTTTCTAAAAGGGGATCAAGGAATAATAAAAAAAAATGGGCATCAGCAGCTTCCATTGAGCAATTTTGAGTTGGGCTGCCTCAGACTTCCTTGTTTATGGGTGGAATCACATCTGCTTCCTTTCCTGAATAGGCCTTTTTATGTTCTACTCAGACAAGCAGGTACTGCACCATCAGCCAGAATCTAGCAATTTGAAGCAACGGAGATGCTATGCGGATCTATTGTGTATTGTATATGGAAAAAGTATGTGTACCTATTAATGTGTAATTCTATGTATGTGTGTTGCTGTTCCTTGTCTGCACCCACATAAAGTTGCTCAAAGCCACAAGATAATAAGATAGCTCAATCCATCTTCACTGCCGTGTACAAACAGTGGTCTAATTTCAATCTAGTATCAATTAGAAACATTTGTGCCCATGCAATTAATTTATCTTCTCTGAAAGAGTTTGGTAATTCTGTGCAAGACAGAATATTAGCTGTAGTGTGTTGGTTTTCTTTTTTTTCCATATTTTAACAGTTAAAGGAAATTTAAATCAATTAATGTAAGATTTTATTACAGAGTGATATGTAAAAATCATTTTGAATTTTCAAGTTTCTTAATCTAATATGATAGGCATCCTTCAATAACGCATTAAGGATATAAATATATTTTTAAAATCAAAAATTCAGGAATAAATATTTTATGTGCTCTAATCCAAATGTCTCTAGAAGTATTGATTATTTAGCAGAGCTATTAGAGGTCATTTTGCTCTGAAATACCTGGAGACAGTCTGCAAGGAGATGCAGGCAGAACAGTTTGAGTTTGGGCAGCAGATGGTTTCAGATGATAAAATTCTAATTACCATGATTTCTATGAAAGGAACTCACATTTGTAAAACATAAATAACACAGTATCTAAGGATTACCCAATTGGATTGATTAAAAAAAAACAAAATTTTTGGCTTTAACTCTTCCTTCTTCCTTTTTTCCCCATAGTGCTAGCTCTTCTAGGAAGAAAAAGAAAATATCTTCCTGACAGCAATTTCTACTTTTTCTAGGACAAGAAAGAAATGAATATGAGATTATTTACATGCCTTCTTCCCTTCAGCTAATGGAAATTCCCTTCAGGCAACAAAATGAGTGACAAGTGAGCAAAAATGGGTTTCTTACTTCATATGCATGTTATTTCATGCCCAATAGATTGCAAAAGACTACGGCAAAGAAGACAAACCAACTTCTGGAAACTATATTAAATGGGAAATTAAATATGCTTCTTTGACAGATACAAACAACAGAAACCTCTTTAGCTGTTCTTGATTTATTGGGTGTGTTACTGGCTCATAAAATTAACAACCACTGCCCTAAAAGGAATAGCCATAAAAGGACAAGAAATTAAGACTGGTATGAAATCACAAAAGGCTTGTTTTCCCTAAAGCATTTTAATTTCCTAAAGAAAAGACTCAAGAACTCCATTTTAAGTCAGCACATGAAACTCATGCTTTAAAATAGGCATGAGAAACAAGAAGCCCACCGGATGTCACTGCATAGTAACTCTCATTATCTTCGCTATGCTGCAAAGGCTGATGGAAGATGAGACTGGCTGAAATTCAATTTCCTAGATAAAGGGGAGAGAAAAAAGAATCCTTGTAACTTACTTAATATTTAGGTCTAGAGAACCATGATCTCAAGTAGTTAGGGAAGATCAATTGTTGTGTCACAAAAATATATTCTCAAATTTCACAATAGCAATAGCACTTAGCAATAGCACTAGTCTTAGACTTATATACTGCTTCATAATGCTTTACAGCCCTCTCTAAGCGGTTTACAGAGTCAGCATGTTGCCCCCAACAATTTTGGGTCCTCATTTTATCCACCATGGAAGGATGGAAGGCTGAGTCAACCTTGAGCCAGTGAGAATTGAATTGCCAAATTGCAGGCAGCCAGCAGTCAGCAGAAGTAGCCTGCAGTACTGCACTCTAACCACTGTGCCACCAAAGCTCATAACAATACCTCGTTGTCCCTAAAGATGTAAATGAATCAGTGCATATCCTTTCCCATTGGGGATAGTGTTGAACTCTATGCACAGACTTCTGATTTTACTAGGTGGTGGTGTTTCCTCTGGACTCTTTCTTTTTAGGTTATGTACAGTATTATTTTATGGTTTTATTCTGTAAGCCACAGATTTGATGTGATTCAACTGGTTGGCCCATAACTTTCATAAATAAATACAACATACAGAATTTTCATTCATTTTCTCTTGACTAAGGTTTTTTTTTTAAATGATATATAAACAGATGGCCCATTTGTACCTTTTCTCTAATCAACCACCAAACCCTTTTTTTATTTTGAAAGGAAAGCCAATGTTATCTAATGATTAAGATGTTGGATTTTCACCAGCAGATTCAAGTTTACTTCCACTCTCAGCTATGAAAGATTACTGAGGGCTGTGGGGCTAGTCACCCTCTTTCAGTTCCACCTACTTCACAGGATTGTTATACTGAGAAAATGGAAGGTGGGAGCATTCTGCCTTGAGTTCCTGACTAAAAGACAAGATGCCAATTTAACAAATAAAAATAATAGAATTACAGATAAAAATGTTGAACTTCATAAATACATAAAGAGATATTCCAAGGACTATAGTTAACATGCTATACATTATATTTGATGTCAGCAGTCAGGAAAAAAAATTCTTCTGTGGGTTTTGCTCTCTGCCTGGTAAGAGCAAGTTTTGACAGTGCTCCCACAAAGTCCATGTAACCCTAACCTTATCAGCTTTACATGAAATTCCCTTCTCCCAGTGCTTGTGACCCACAGTTTAACAACCACAGAACTAAAGCACTTCATGAGGATTCACACACTGCTGCTCCGCTTATGTACAATATTGCTTTATGGCTCAGCAACCCTGAGCTCTTTGGAACTATACCTGAGCTTTTTTTATTCTCCTAGAGACATATCAACTGCAATTAAAATAGTTATCCTATCTCTTTCTTCTCCAATTCTGAAAGACGGATACCAGAGTACAAGCCTCCCTTGATCTTCTCTTTCTCTAGGACAGCATCATCTATCATAACAGAATATATGCTCCAAACACATTTGCAGAGTGATTGATGACACACACTTCAAAATTCAAAAATCAGGAAAAGGAGAACCTGGTTATTATTCTACAAGGCTATATGTTTAACAAAGATGCTTTAAAATACCACAAGAGGAAGACCTTGAGGGGGAAAGCACCTCATTCATTTTTTAAAATGTGTGTTTGGCATCTAAGGCAAATTATGTGATCTCATGCAGATGTGCTTCCCCCCTTAATCCATCACAATTGATGTATATGTATACAGAAGGGAAAAATAAATCCCTTTGCTAATAATTTATCTCCTAAAGAACCTGATGTATATCCAAATCCACAGACAATTAATCTAAAATGATTTACATTTCACCAGTCATACAGATTTAAAATACATGGAGTGCAGTCCAACCAAAATTTAATACATTTTTCAAGACTTGTTCCTTTCACAAGATGAGTTTATTACCAAATTAATGTGGCTCATTCCCCATCCATTTTGTCACAATTAAGCTACAAGGAGTTCTTTTAAGCCTAGCTGCTTGATGGCAAGGATTTTTTAAAAAGCATTTGTGTGTGTGTATATTGATGTGTGAAGAAATTAATGAATCTGCATGCAGATTAGTAGATGCTTTGCACCATTCATTGGTGGTACAAGCCACAGTGTTGTCAGTGGTTTATATCAGCAGTGTTACAAAAAACACCACTATAATTACCAGTGTCGGGTATGGTGTTTATCGTTTTTCACACCCACCTATAATGCTGCATCTTACATAATAGTGAGGCTGTAGAATTGTCACGGTTCTTAACAACGAAGCCATAGAATTATTAAGGTCTTATTAATAAAGCCATATGTAGTTGTTTCTATTCTCAGAACAACCAATAAGTACGTATTGTAAAATATATGTTCAAATTACACGTGTGTTAAGGTTAGAGCCTGGAGAGAATTCCAGTTTGATTCAGGAAGGTTTGTTTGTTTTTCTGGCAAGAGTTAATGAGTTTACATTCTTTAGATTATTTACAGGACTTTAATATTGTGGCAAAAGGATAATTCCTTTTTCTGTGAACAATTCAGGAGCAGGATCAAAGTGCATGCCTTTCATTGATAACATCTTTTTTTGTCTTTGTTCTGAAAGTCATCTGGTTGCTGAAGACAAATTATGTTTTCCTTCAAAGTTGGTAGACCTTTAAGCTCTAACCACCTAACCACCTTCACTTTAATCTGCCCTATTAGCCAACTGCCTTGATCCTAAACCCTTTTAGCTTCCAGGCAGTTCCAAGATCCAAAGGGTCTCGGCTTTTTAAGCATGATAAATCTGGCTTCAACTGCCTTGTAGGGCTGCTACCCTTTTCCTCTCCCAGCTCTCACTTTCTTCTTATGAACAGCCATTGTTTGCCATTATTCAGTTGTCTTCTGCTGCTCAGAGTTCCAACTTCCTCTAGTTCAGGAGTGTCAAATTCACAGCCCATGGGCTGGATATGTCACGTGCTGGCCACGCCACCCCCATTTTAGCAAAGGGGGGAAAAGTCATGATACGTCATGTGATGACAATGTGATGATGCGAGTTTGACATCCCTGCTCTAGTTGTTGTCATTGCAAACTTGGACAGCTAATTTATAATTGTATTTACAACCACTGTAAAAAATACTGAAAACCACTTTGCTTTTTTTTTTTACATTTCTTATTTGCTATTTTACTTTCTTTTTTCTTTCTCTTTCTTTTCCATTTTTCTTACTTTACATTAGTTCATATTATTTATCTCTTTTTTAAACCTTTTAATAAAATTACATTTTTAAAAATGTCAAGAAATCTCTGAAACATCAGCATTCCCATGGAAGACCAATGGGACCTCAAGGACCACACATTGGCCCTGCAGCATACACAGCTCATCGTCAGATGGGTTTAATGCTGCAGTGGAAAGAGATGAAAAATGAAGTAAACTTCTTGTGGTCCAGTTGACTCTCCTTTTCTATCTTTGGGGGGAGAATCTCTACCCCCCTCAGAGCGGGCACGCAATCTGGGT
>JANHJO010001750.1:129182-141013 GCA_032468235.1 Pseudoxyrhopus heterurus | reverse complement strand
GATTCGATCAGCCAAACTGCTGATCTGCAGTACTGCAGTACTGTGTTCTTACCACTTTGAGCCACTGCAGCTCCCTACACAAAAAATAGCTAATAAGTTCCATATACATTTTAAAAGTATTTTAAAAATCCATGCAGTAGAGAGCTATAAAATTAGCATATTGTTTTTTTAAAAGACTTGAGAAAATCAATTATCTTTACTTGGCACAAGACAATTTCCATATACAGTACTCATGACAATGTGTTTTCTTTGCCATCTGTTCCTAGGAGTTCAAAACAATAGAAAAACATTTTCATTCTTACATGAAAAGGAACACATTTTTAAGAAACATTAAAACATAGCTATAGCTTGGGCTTTCTTCCAGTGCCTTCGTTTGAATTTTTAATTTATCTCCCTCCTTGGTGCTATTCTGTTAGCAACTTAATTTCTCTGTCTTGTATTAGTTGTTCTAACTCCCTCCCTCCCCTTTCTTTTCAATTGGTTTTCTATCTTTATTTTGATTTTTATTCTGTTAAAAACCAGAAACTGTTATTACTGAATAATTTAACTCTACATTATTTGAGGAAGATTAATTCAAAATATCAGGCAAGTTGTAGTATATTAGCAGGGCGAATTGTACTTGTCTATATTGAAGAAGATCACCAACCAGAAACACAACAGTTTTCTGTCCTAAATTAAAATTATTAGCTTTTGGCTATAATAGGATTTTTATCTGCCAGTAACTAAAAATTACAGCAAGAATATCTATTTTAAAAGTTGTAGTTGATTACAAAAGATAAGAGGCATGCCAAGAGAAAACATTTGATTCATTTCAGATGCACCTAGGGAAATAATACTGAAAGTGACAAACCCAGTGGATTGCCACTGAGAATAGTAAGCAGCATCAAATATTAAGTACAATCCAGCAGTTAAGGTTCTCTTTGCTAGACATCAACATATTTGAAGTTAGTGGTTGGCAAAATTATCACTTTTGATTTTTTTTTTTAGATTTAAAGAAATTAAGCTGCTGGGTTTGGTAATGTCTCTCTCACCTTTAAATGATCAATTTTATTTAAGAGTCTGATGCACTTTTTCTGATTAACAAAGTTTATTACAAACCATAATCTTTTGTGATAATCTGCAGCAGATTATCAAATAGCATAGTCCATCTTTGGAAATTGTCATCAAGTCTTTTGTATATTTCGTTAACTAACTTTATATTTATGGGATTACCTAACATTAGGATTATATAGGAATAATATTTCATGCCTCAGACAATGAGGGTTCTTGGATCCAGGAAAACAGTCCATAAAGAGGCAGCAATGGCTAAGTGAACCCAGTTCATCAAAAGATCCATATTCCAGGCTGCAAATAGTTACTCTATATCACTAACAACTTTTTCTTGGCCAGTCCACAGTTCTTCATTCTATGATTTTAGGCAAGGTAATAGATCATTACTGCCTATCCAATTAGTCCTTACCCAACCCACTAACCAGTTTGTCCCAGCCTGGTGTCTCCAGATGTCTTGGACTGAAAGTCTAATTATTTTAAGCTTGCATGAACTTTGGTCAAGAAGAATGTTTATAGGTCAGCACATGGAGAGGATGGCTAGGGAAGAGTACTACTGCTTGCTTCTCTCCAACACCATCCCTGTATGTTTGGGCAAAATTCTGCCTGTATTTGGCCACCTATTGTATGAAGTAAGAACAAGCTTCTCCACATGTTCAAAACTAAAAGAAGCTTTTTCTTTTTTTTAATCAAATGTTCACATCCACTTTCACAAATGTAGATCCACTCTCATTTTTATCATGAAAAAAAATGTTTTTATGATATAAGCTGTTTCTCCCAAATTGAAGTCTTGAAGCAAACCCATGTATTAAAATTTCATTTCCTTCATTACATACTGGAATTAAGCACAAAACCCATATATGGAATCCTAGAGCTCCTTCTTTGCATGCAGATGTTTCATTACCCAATTAGATAACATCATCAGTGCTGCTAAGTGTGGGGTTTGCTCCCTGTTTTTATATAGTAGGTTGCACTGCCACCATTGGTGGAGATGTTGGTATTTCTAATTGGTAGTTCCTTGATTAGGATATTGTTTTCTGCTTAATTGGTGTCCTGCTTATTTGGATGGTGGCTGCTGAAGAGGATGTGTTCTGGTCTTTTTGTTTCCTTCTTAACTTTCTTATTGTCTCTTTTGAATGTTAAGTCTGGTTTATGTTTATTGAGGACTGAATTGTCTGAATGCCAACCTTCCAAGAAATCCCTAGTGTTTTTGGATTTAGCTTGGTTAGGATGCTTATAGTTGCCCAGCTGATACTATGATGGCATATCTTGTGAGATTAAGGAGTTTTCGTCATGTCTTTTGACTGCTAGTTGGTGTCTATGAATGGAGTCTGCTATTTTTCTGCCTGACTGTCCTACACAGTGGCTGTTACATTCCTTTACACTATATATTGTAGTAGATGATTTATGTTTTTTCTTCTTGAGCTACTGTAGGCTTTGACTTACTTAGGATATGTTGGAGAATGATAGCTGGTTTTTGCTATGGTGTTGCCATGTGGTGTCAATAATCTGCTGGATGTTTCTGAGCTGCTTTGATTATGTGGCAGTGTTATCCTTTTCATAGTTTATACTGGGTTGAGTGCCCAGGCACTTTTTGATAAAGTTGTATGGGTATCCATTTTGTTGGAAGATGGTGTATAGCAGTCAGTTTTCTTTTTCTGGTGTTCTGGGTTGCTGAAGTGTATTTGTGCTGTTTGAATAATGTTCTTACACCGCTCCTCTTGTCGGAGATTGGATTGTTACTTTGATATTGGAGCACTTGATTAGTATGGGTTGTTTTTCAATATATGGTTGTTTTGCAAAGATAGTTTCATATGGCTAAAATGGTGTTGGCAATTCATTTTTTTTTAATCTGCATTGTCCATTCTTGAAATATTAGAAAAATGTAAATATCTTAGCACTGAATATTCTTCAACAAAAAAGCTCAAATATAGTGAGGAACGTTATATAGTAATTACATATTTTCCAGTGCATATAACACCCAGAGGACATATAAGAAGAATTATATTACAGAATTTCAATAATAGACTAGAATGAATTTTTAACATTCCACCATTATAAAGAGCAGTGTTATTCCTTCCAAAAGTGCAATGATTTATGTTATTAATATTAAATGTAATATGAAAAGACCCCTTTACTAGCTATAAATGCTGACCAACTTTTAGAGTTATTGGATATAAAATGGGTAAATTATAATACATAAAATGTTTTGGCTCAAACTATAGGCCTTTGTTCTGATCCTTTTTTTTTCCTTATAAAAACATTCCTTTAAGTTATTTCTCCAGAGTGTGAAATGTCTTCAAGAAATCAAATATTTCACACATAAGTTGAAATGGTTCCTTATTATTCCTTACCACTTCTTCAGTTTTGTCAGTATGTTACGTTTCATACAAAATGCTAAAGTGGTAACTGGGATGCTTCCAGACAGATGACTATAGTACCAATCAAAAGACATTACATTCTGTCTTCCCTTTTTAACATTTTTCACTGGTAATAAGCTTTGGAAGGAAATAAAGAAAGGAAAATTACAATGTCAGGACCTCCTACAAAATTCCATAAATGGCCTCCTGCAACATTATTATGATTGTTGAGGCAAGATAATTGTTGAGTTAAACCCCCAAATTGTCCATAACTGCAGTATATGAGCCGAAGAAAATAGCCAGGCAATTCTGATTCGGCTCTTTTGATATCTTAGTTTTAGCATAAAAGGAGATGTGTCACAGCAGGTAAAGACAGGGATGTAATACAGGACATGCTTAAAGATCCTGAAGACATCCTACACAAAAAGAGTTGGTGGCAATTCTACCACTTTCTTGCTATTGCTGTCCTAATTGGGTGGGGGGGAATGTTCTATACAGCAAGGGCAATTCAAGACACTCCACTGCTGGAGGGAAATGACAAGATGTCTCTCTTATTCCTGGTGCAGAACTGATTTGGATTGTCAGATGATACTTCCTTCAGTACTGTTCCATTTTCCCACCAATGTTGCCTGTGCCAGTAATCAGACATCCTGACAATCTTCTAAAGCAGATCCCTGATGACAGACAGGATCTCATTTAACAAAGGCAGCCAGTATGGGTAAAGTTTCAGATATGCCATTCCAAACTGCTCAGAGAGTTATAAAGAAGAGCTAGCATTTTGAACTCTGCTCAAGAAAAAAAATATGCTGCCAGGGCAGTTTAATAAAACACAACTGAGTGCCAGAAAAGTGTTCATGTATCAGCTCAGCAAGAATTTGTGTGCCACTGAAATAAAAGGCAATAATTTCTGACAATAACTGTACAGATCATAATCAGCAGTTCCTCAAATACTGTTTTTCTCAGTGAATTTCCTCAAAATAACCCACATCAGAGAATTGGGGTCATGGGATCAAAGACCCAAAAAGCAATATGTTTTGGAGTCTTTTAGCAGGTTTGGAGAATAGTGCTAGAAAGCAAAGTTAAATATTTATTCTCCAAACTCCACGACCCAACTAACATATTCACTTAATGCTTGCTTCCATCAATTAATGCAGCTTCCAAATTATCCTCCACCATTCTCCTGAACTTTTTTTATGCCTTTGAGTCAGTCTTGTCTCCTGACAATTGCCTGGAGAAGTCCCCACAATTTTCTTGGCAAGCTTTCAGAAATGGTTTGCCATTGCCTCCTTCCTAGGGCTAAAAGAGTGACTGGCTCCATGGTCACCCACTTGGCTTTGTGCCTTAGGAAGAATTAGAAGTCAAAATCTCCTGGTTTCTGACCTGTATCTAGCCAGGTAGTGATCTCCAAGATGCATAGAAATACCATCAAGGACTTCCAGTGGTTTGCATTGCACTATTAGATGTAAATGAAAATCGAACAGCAGAATGTTTTAAGTTTACATTAATGAGACCAATCTGTTATTAAAATTATCTCATTATACATTTGTGCACATGTTAATTCCATTGACAGGATTACATAGTAGTTAGGCACCAAGAAGCAGTCATTTTCCAAGTAAATGAGTGAATTGAACTTCAGGAAGGTTGATTCCATCATTGTACTTCATAGGAGAGTGATCTAACATTTGAGAGTAATGAAAGTTTTATCTGATTATATTGGAAATCTGAATTCTGTATTCCATTTATTTTGAAAACAACTGCATGAAATCAGTACATACACAAGAGTCCATTGCTATGTCTAACTATGCTTAAAGAGGCAATGTATGTGTTATAATTATAATTCTAAATATTAAAAAAAACTGAAAACTGACTTTGGTTTTAGCTTTATAAATTTTCTCTAGACAAAATTTAAGGATAGTTAGAGAGAAGCAGGATTCAACGTTCTTGAAGTCAGTTGCATTTAAATGGTCTGACAAGCTGCTGTTTTAAAGTAACATACTGTATATAAACATGGTTGCTTTATCTTTGGATTCATGGATAGAGAGAGAGAGAGAGAGAGAGAGAGGGAGAGAGAGAGAGAGAGAGGGAGAGAGAACGATGAAACAGTGGAACCACTTGCCTTCAGAAGCTGTGGGTGCCCCATCGTTTACAAGAATAGACTGGACCACCATTTGACTGGGATGGAATGAAGTTCCTGCCTTGAGCTCTACAATAAAGTACCTTCCAGCTCTACAATCCTATAATTCAGCTCTGATACTGGCACTGCTCCTCTCCAACCAGCTCTGAAGTCAACCGATGAGAGCTGTGCCCTTTGGGAGCTTGGAGATGCTCAACCTTGGGGCCTTTTAGATGGCTGGACTCCCAACGGCCAGAATTCTTATCTAAGAGGTCACCAGATCAACCTATCTTACAAAGCCGAGGTCTCCCAACTTGGCAACTTTAAAACTTGTGGACTTCAACTCCTGTGGCTGGCTGAGGAATTCTGGGAGGTGAAGTCCACAAGTCTTCATGTTGCCAAGCTGGGAGACCCCGTTTTAAAGCAAAGAAGGATGTCTACAACCCCACACGAGGGGCCGATCGGGACAAGCCGTGGCCAAATCTGCTGCAAAAGCAGAGACTGGGCAACCCAAAGATGTCAACACCGCAAACCGGCTTTGCCTCTCTGGTCAGAGGGACGTCCGGAAGACTCGTGACGTGCTTCAGCCACCCTGCAGACGCACCACGCTGGCCCCCTCCGAAGTCTTCGTTCTTCCCAGTTATCTGAGCACCAGGGACGTTGGCCTCCAGCTCTGTGCAAGGGCAGGGAGAGGGAGGGGGGGAGACCCTAGATGGTCTGAGGAATGGAGCACTGGGAGGTTGGCTTCCTGTCCTGCAAAGTTCTGCGCCTCCGTCTGCTTTTGAAAACGGGCCTGCTGCTTTGGTGGGGGGGGGGCAGCAGAACCCCCCTCGCTTGTGCATTTATTTCTGCCCTCCGCATTAAAGGAATATTCGCTTTTTTTTTGAAAAGGTGATTAAGAGCTGAGGGCACCAGGTCACAGCTGCAGCGACCCTGCTTCTGCTTCAAAGAGCTTAATCCCTTCCCAGAGTGGTTTCCAGTGCAATTCAGCAGAGGCCGAACCCAACCTAGGGGCTTAGATTAGCTGAAAATAATTTCTCATTTTGCTCTCAAGAAACGCAGCCAGGATACTAAATTCCGCAACTGCCAATAATAGGCAGTAAATATTCCAGTTGTGTTTTCCTTGGCTGATGGGGGCAACCCCAGATTTACTTCTGCAATCCCTTCGCTCCCATTCTTGACCTTCAAATCAAGCTGTTGACTGGAGCACATCAAGGAAATTTCCAAAAACCCCGGTCTTGTCTACTTACCGTTATCAAATTCATCAGGAATCTGGAAAAAAAAAAGAGAAAACAATATGTCTGTGGAGATTCTCAGTCATCTAGGTCATAGTTGTCCCAAAGGTGCTTTTGAGAGAAAACAGTGTGTTTATTTTGATTCCAAGGATATACTTCATATCCCAAGGGGGGAACAACAGACACACAGCAACACATGTCTGTTTATTTGTATCCCACCTTTATTTTTACAAATAACTCAAGGAGCTGAAGGTAGCTAATCCTCTTTCCTCCTCCTCTTTTCTCCACCCTAAGAGCCCTGGGAGGTGGGTTGAGCTGAGAGAGGGGAACTGGCCAGCTGGTTTTCATGACTAAGGTGGGACTAGAACTCCCAGTCATCTGGTGACTAGCCCAAAGTCACCTGGCTGGGTTTTGTAGCTAAGGCAGGACCAGAACTCCCCATCTCCTGATAACTGGCCCAACGTCACCCAGACAGCTTTCATGCCTAAGACTGGACTAGAACTCCCTGCCTCCCGCTTTCTAGCTTGATGCCTTCGCCACTGAACCGAACTGGCTCTACAGCTGCCTTCTCCAACCAATGTGGCACCTCCAGAGGTGCTCAGATTTAACTGTCAGAATTGCTCACAGCCCTCACCACACCACGGGGGAACTCAGCTGGCAAAGACCGGACTGCGGTACTCAGGGTTGAGGGAGGGAGGCAGGCCGGTAGCTGCTACGATTCATTTTCTTCCTTTCGGTGTTTACAAAACCTTCCTGGGGGCTGCGACTCTCCGAGTTCAGACTGGTCACGCAAAGAGGTCAGCGGAAGACCGGCCAGGTCAAAACAGATGGCAGGAAGGCAGATGGGATGTGGAAGGACACGCTTAATTTGGGGGTAGTTTTATTCCCAGGCCCAGTGCCATTCCAGAAACAGGAACAATAATTGTTAAAAAAAGAAAAGAGACGAAACCCAGGATATGATGGAGACTCAGACACTGAGTGGATAGAGGGAAACAATGCCTTGGTGCAACACAGGAATTCACAACCAGAGAGATGATCTCTGTTTGTTTGTTCTCCAGGACTCTTTGGAAATAGATGAACGTATGAATGCATAAAACACAGATGCACCATAAAGCGTGGAAGTAAAACTTTAATAAAATAAAATATTATTAATAAAACTTTACAGCAGAGGGGTCCAAGCTTGGCTACTTTAAAGACTTGTGGACTTCAACGCCCAGAATTCTGGGAGTTGAAATCCACACAGTCCTTCCTCCAGTTTTCCTGCAGATGCTGTACAAGTGGTCCTTCACTTGCAACAGTTCGTTTAGTGACGGTTCAAAGTCACAACGGCACTGAAAAAAGTGACTTGTGACCGTTTTTCACACTTAGGACCGTTGCAGCATCCCTGCGGTCACGCGATCGAAATTTGGACGCTTGGCAACTGACTTGTATTTATGACGGTTGCAGCATCCCAGGGTTACGTGATCCCGTTTTGCGACTTTCTGACCAGCAAAGTCGACAGGGAAGCCAGGTTCACTTAACAACTGCAGTGATTCACTTAATAACTGTGGTAAGAAAGGTTGTAAAAAGGGGCACAATTTACTTGACTGACGTTTCACTTAGCAACAGAAATGGGTTCTATTGTGGCCGTAAGCCGAGGACTACCTGAACTGAATGCGCTGGGGAAAAAGAAATAGTTTGTCCAGGTGAGTTCCTGTGTAAGGCAGGTGACAGGGCGCCCCTGAGCAGCCCCTCTTAGAGACCCACTTGTGAGCAAGGTGGGGAGGCATGGGGCAGCCGTGAGCGTCGGTAGCTTGGAGCCTCGTGCTTCACAATCTGCCAAAGGGACGGCAAGGACTTCGTCGGTAAACAGAATCCTTCACCAAATGCCCACACAGGCTGCGCTGGGGAAGGAAGGGGAAGGAGGACATGTTCGGTCAGAGCAAGCGGCCTCAGCCACCTTCTTCAAGAAGTCAGCAACCCCTTTTGCGCCGTTTAAAGAAAAATACTTGTGTGTTTGCACAAAGCAATGGGTTTTGGTGCATCAGCCAAATGGCTTTCACACCTCCGAACTGGAGGGTTGTGGCAAAGGGGTAGGAAGCGGCTCTTCTGTGTTCCCAGCCAGCATGCGGCGGTCATGCGGGACCCTCGGCCCCAGACCCTCCGGAGTCAAAGCAGCTTTTATAGGGTAATGCTCTTCAATATACTGTACCAACTTCAATAGCCTTGAGACGAACCCGAATGGAAACTAATCAAAAGAGAGAAGCAACCTGGAATTAAGGGGAAATTTCCTGACAGGGAGGATAATTAACCAGTGGAACTGCTCGCCTCCAGCAGTTGTGGGTGACCCATCACTGGAGGTTTTTAAGAAGAGACTGGACAGCCACTTGTCTGAAATGGTATAGGTTCTCCTGCTTGAGCAGGGGGCTGGACTAGAAGACCTCCAAGGTCCCATTCAGCTCGTTCTATTCTATTAAGAGTTTTTTAAGCACAGTCCTTACACTTGTGACTGTTGCAGGATCCCCATGGTCACGTGATCAAAATTCGGATATGTGTATATATTGACGATGGTTGCAGCACCCTTGGGTTATGTGAGGGCCATTTGTAACCTTCCCTGCTGGTTTCCAACAAGCAAAGTCAATGGGGAAGCTGGGTTCGCTTAACGACCACACGATTCACTTAACAACTGCAGCGATCCACTTGATATGGAAAAAGGATGCCCTCAGGTATCCATTTGCTTTCCTTTAGGCCTGCCAAATGGCCAATTGATCAGATGTAAAAAAAAAAGTCTCAGAATCCAGAAAGCTGGAAAGGAATTGAGAGATCATTAAGCCCAACCCCCAATGCAGGATTGCACAATGCAGGATTCACTACATCCTATAAAAGAGAATACTTGTAGCTCAGGGTTGAAATGAGGGGTCCTTGGTGCTCTCTGAGCTGGGTGGTTTTTTTTTGCAGATGTTTCATGACCCAACTAGGTAATGTCATCAATGCAAGTGGTACTGATGTTAGTTTGGAAAACGAAACATCCGCAAGAAAACCACCCAGCTCAGAGAACATTAAGACCCCACATATTGCACCACTTCCATTCATTTAGGCATCTCGGGTCGTGAAGGGCAGGTGAATCCCTTAACTTCCATATTTGAGCCTACGGTTAGTTTAGCCACTGTTGTTTGAAGTCACTAAACAAACAGCTGCAAGTTGAGGACTACCCACAGGCCAGGGTTGGGAGCATTCACTGACTTGCTGTGCAACTTACGGAAAACGGTGGAATTGACCTGGAATTGACTCAGACGCCAATTATTTTGAGCAAATACCATCAGATCTCCCTCGATTCTGCCCTCAGGGTGTGCAGTAGAGCAGAGAAATTTGCTTGTTTGGGTGCTGGAATATTGCTCTTTTTTGAGCACTGTTTTAAGAGGACCTATTTACTGCTCATCAAAAAGGACATTATCATCACCATCATCCCACTTTTCTACTGAGAGAGCACAGAATATCCCAGTATTTGAGGGGCTGTCACAAAGAAGAAAGAGTCAACCTGTTTTCCAAAGGACCAGAGGGCAAGACAAGAAACAATAGATGGAAACTAATCAAGGAGAAAAGCAACCTAGAAGTAAGGAGGAATTTCCTGACTGTGAGAAGAATTAACCAGTGGAACGACTTGCCTTCAGAAATTGTGGGCGCTCCATCACTGGAGGTTTTTAAGAAGAGCCTGGACAGCCACTTGTCTGAAATGGTAGAGGGTCTCCTGCTTGAGCAGGGGGTTGGACTAGATGACCTCCAAGGTCCCTTCCAACTCTGTTATTCTGTTAAGATGGCTTATTCCACCTCATACACTCACTTCCTCAAATCACTGCAAACCAATAAATGTGCATTACCAAAAAGTTATCTGTGGTTGGGTTGGCCTTCTGAGATAAGGTAGGTCAGAAAATAGATACCACAAAGATTCCATAAATGTTAAATATATATAAAATAACAGAATCCTGAAACCTGCTAGAATTTTTTTTTCTCCCTCCCTCTTATACCAAGCAGGGAGTTTTAAGGTGGGAGTTTTAAGTTTCTTTCTCAACTTTCCACTTTACAAAGGCTAAATTGTTTTTCCTCCCTTAATGGCTCATGTGTTCCTTCATCAAGATAATCTCCGCATTTCTTTACATATTGCTTGTTCGGAAATGCTTATTTACCAAACCAAATGCACTCCAGCTTGGCAGGTGGCAGTGATGAATACCCACCATAAATCCATACAACTATATCAGAATTGATTGGTTTTATGTGAAGTGCTACATCAATTTTAAAAAGCAGGCAGGGAGGGCCAAATTGCCATGTTTTTCATAAGGCCGAAAGCGAAAAAGACTTCCTCAAATATGATGAAATTAATTTTTTCCATTACTGTTTTCTACTGAAACAAACACTTTTTGTGTTTTCAAACCTTCACTCATCCTTGAACCTCTAGGCACAGAATGGGATCGATATTTTTGTTCTTAAAATGTCATGGCTGGATATTTGCATGCACAAATACAAAGAGACACAAACACAGAGACACACACACTAGCCTCTACACATCGTTTTTTCAAAAGACTTAATTGTTTTAAATAACAACAATATACTTGAGAATGGACAGCTGTCATATAAATTAACCCCTTGGAACTTCTGATGACACCACAAGAACTTTTGATGCAGCCACTTCTGCATCAGACCATCAATGGCTGCTCATCAGTGGGTATAAGCCTTAAATGTTGACTATTGCATTGTTGCTGAAAAGTAAACACCCTTCAACTCTCAAACGTGGATGCTTGAAATACCTTCAGAGGCATTCTGAGGAAATAATTTTAATACTCAAAGGCTGTGTTCATATATGTATCCTGAAATTTATATCTGGATTAACAAAATTGAGTTCCTGGGTTCACACAGCATGCAACAATGGACATACCAACCATCTGATGATTTTATGAGATGGTGTGGTTCATACAATATGCTCAGTCAATAGCTGGGTTCAGTGGTGGGATTCTATTTTTTTTACTACCGGTTCTGTGGGCGTGGCTTGGTGGACGTGGCTTAGTGGTCACATGGCTTGGTGGGCGTGGCCAGGAATGGGTT
>JANHJO010001750.1:56658-67331 GCA_032468235.1 Pseudoxyrhopus heterurus | reverse complement strand
TTTTTTTAAGCAAGCCAAATTTAACAACTATGATTACTTCAAGCAGAAATGGTTATTGAATAGTGATATTTTCTAAACTGACTTACTTATATGGAGTCTTCCTAAGTGAAATAGGATGTTTGGAATATTTACTCTGCTTCCGGAGAGTAGTCCTTTCATGTGAAGTTAATCCGAGAAATGCAATCTGAAAATGAAAGAATTAAAAAGGAAAAGACTAATTGAATGCCAATTAATATATAAATAATATACTGACAAAATGAAATGTCAAAAGTACTTGATATGTTTCTCCTTTTTAAACAAACAAAAACAAGAAGTTTTTTTTTTCAGTTGAAAATCCACCGATAAATGAAAAACAGAAGAACAACACTAATAAATCAATCTGTTAACAGAAGTTAAAAATATAAATTAATTGAACTCTGTATCTGAAAGACTATATCATTCAATTTATCCTTTAGTGATTATGCACTGCAATTATATTGGGACAAGAACTTTCTCTAAGCTAAGCTCTAATTCAAAATCCAAAATAAGCTAATAGAAATGGCTTTTGGGGTATTTTCATGTCCTGATATTTATTTACATATACGCACGAACATATACATAGGCACGCAGACACATGTACATATAAATAAATATGTTTATATGTATGGATGTGTGAATAAACCTTGCATTATTTACTTCTCTTTATCCCAATGACAAATTATTCCATTAAATCATTAATCACTTGGTAGCAAAATTAATGCATTTGCTTTGTTTTGAACTTTGCTTTTTTAGAAAAAAAAACACTGTGATTATCAAAATCTACTTTTATCTATTAGTTATTGGTGGAATAAATATAAAGCAGCATGAAAAAAGATCCCCCACATATAAAATTACTTTGAGAGCTGACTTTAACAATTAGTTTTGTGCAGAAACTTTTTTGTTTTTGAAAGGAAGAAAGTAATTAAATACTGGCTGAATTCTTGGCAACTGTATAACAGTAGAAGTGTCATAGGTCTACTTTAATGTTTCTCAACTCAGCCAGCTGGGCATTCTGGGAATTGAAGTCCACATATCTTGAAGTTCATGAAGTTGAAAAATGCTGGTCTAGTTCTATGTAAATTCTGAGGCAAAAAACCCAACACAGAATTCTATTCTGTCAAGGAAAGTTCATACTGTCTATACTGTTTTATGTTCTATAAATAATAGTATATGTGAAAGGTGGGGAGAGAAAGAAAGCAGCATAATTGTTTTACATTGTGACCCATATAAAAGCTATAGAAACTTTCCTCAATATATACTTCTTGACTAAAAGCAAGTAGACAGATGCATATCTTGGATAGCCAAAGTACCAGCCTCTATTGGCCACAGAACAAATAAAGAAGGCAGCATAATGCCTTCTAATCATCTAATCCCAGAGGTCACAGAAGATCTAGCATAGAAAAACTACAGGTAGTCCTCAAGTTACAACAGTCCATTTAGTGACCGTTTAAGGTTACAACGGCACTGAAAAACGTGACTTATGACTGTTTTTCACACTTTTGACCATTGCAGCATCCCCATGATCATGTGATCAAAATTTAAAGTCTTGGCAACTGACTCATATTTATGATGGTTGCAAGTGTCCCAGGATCATATGATCATCTTTTGTGGCCTTCAGACAAGCCAAGTCAGTGGGGAAGCCAGATTCACTTAATAACTGTGTTATTAATTTAACAACTGTGGCAAGAAAGATAGTAGAATGGGGCAAATTTACTTAAATGTTTCACTTAGCAACATAAATTTTAGGCTCAATTGTGATTGTAAGTCGAAGACTACCTGTATACACATCTGCCCAACAGAACAGTTTTCAGTTGAGAGTAACTCCCCGGGGCAGGATAAAGTCTTCATACCACATTTTTGGAAGCTTGATGACAAGATAGACAGATAAACGAAGTTCCTTCATGAGGACATGCTTTTCTCAAGAGCAGATCTTTGCCACACATTAGAAACAAACTGACAGTCCAACCATAAAAGATTAATTTACCTATCGCAGGAAAATCCTAAATCTAGAAATGGTGCTATTAGAAATCAACAATCATTGCAAGAGGGTACTTTAAACTACAAAATAAACTTTCCCCTCTGTGGATAAATTATGTCAAACTGATATATTAAGGAAGAATATTACTGCCTATTTTGTTTCACGTACAAACAAATAAAACTAAAGACATTAAGAAATATAATGGACATGGCTGTAGTTGACCGGAAAGAATATTGAACACTTTGTGTAGACATCCCTAGTAAAATCCTAAAGAACAAACAGAAAACTTGTTCTCTGACCTCTTCGTTTACTCATGCAGTCCTGATTGTTATCAATTCATTGGCATCATGATTAAGTATGCACAAAATAGATAATTCTGAAATATTAACTAACAGCGATACTTTGTAGGCTATTGAATAATACTCAATGCAATACTTTAAAGAAATATACATAAAATGTGTACCTGGTAAATCTGAAGGGTTAGCCATAATGCAGCCCATGAAGTGTGAAAAATTACGAGCATGAAAACATATAGCACCCAAGGAGAACAAGATACGATCTGTGTGAAATACATCCAAGCTCCGTCTTTCTGATATGTTGTTGTACAACTTTCTGACCAATCTAAGAGAAGTAATTTTAACTTTAAATAAAGGATTATTTTTTTTAAAAAAAGACCATGGTGAACTGTGTTTTTATTTATAAAGTTTCGATCCTATTTTGACTGATAAAACCATCCCAAAATGGATTATTTATACTATCCATAAGTACTACATGTCTATTGATATATTAAGCTACCAGGAAGACTAGCTTACTCTAATAATAAATATGAGCAGCAGTCATAGCATCAAGAACTATTTGTAGCAAAATTCCCTGAAATGCAAACCACGTTCAATAGAGATAAGATTCTACATGTACAATGTAGCCTAATGAAAAGGTGTAGTTGTATATTCATTTGTCTTATATATATATAATCGTATGTATGCACTTGGGCCCAAACTTGCTATTTGTAAACAGAAATGTATATTGCATACATAGATCTTGCTGCCAGCCCTTCATATTTTCCAGAAGGATGCTAGTTTTTTAACATTTTAGAATGTTGAACAATATTGTCCTCGAATTACATATTAGACTTACTAGAGATCAACACATCACATTTTCTCTCTAAACAATGAAATAACAGTTAGAAATACATACATATAAAAGTTCCATGTATGGTCCAAATATTCAGCAAGATCAAGAAAAAGAGGAACAGGATGAAATAGCCATGGTTACCTACACCTGGATTAAAGAAAATGGTTAAAGATTTGTTAATATAAAATTCATAGAATAATTATTCTACCTAAATACGGTATAGAGTATTTCTGAGTATCTACTGTCCCAACGAGAGGGACGCGGTGGCTCAGTGGCTAAGATGCTGAGCTTGTCGATCAGAAAGATTGGCAGTTTGGTGGTTCAAATCCCTAGTGCCGCGTAATGGAGTGAGTTCCCTTTACTTGTCTCAGCTTCTGCCAACCTAGCAGTTCGAAAGCATGTAAAAATGCAAGTAGAAAAATAGGACCACCTTTGGTGGGATGATAACAGCGTTCCGTGTGCCTTCAGCATTCAATCATGCCGGCCACATGATCATGGAGACGTCTTCGGACAGTGCTGGCTTGGGAACAACTAACACATATGTGCAAGGGAACCTTTACCTTTACCTTACTCTCCCAACACACTATACATGGGGGGTGGCAGGGTATAGGGAATTAAATAGGATTGGTATATAGCAGGGGTGTCAAACCCGATCGCATCGCAGGTCGTATCGTGACGTATCACAATGTTTTTTGCCTTTGCAGAGCTGGGGTGGGCATGGCCTGAGCGGGCCGTATGCAGCCCGTGAACCTCCAGTTTGACAGGCCTAATATATAGGTAGTCCTTGACTTCTGACCATAATTAAGCCCAAAATTTCTGTTGCTAAGTGAGATGGTTAAGTGAATTTTGCCCATTTTACGACCATTCTTGCCACAGTTGTTAAGTGAATCACTGCAGTTTTTAAGCTAGTAACATGGCTGTAAAGTGAATCTGGCTTCCCCATTGACTTTGTTTGTCAGAAGGTCAGAAAAGATGATCACATGGCCCCGGGACACTGCAACCATCATAAATATAAATCAGTTGCCTGTGTCTGAATTTTGATCACATGATCATGGGGATGCTGCAACGGTCGTGGGAAAAATGATCATGTAATTTTTTTCCCAGTGCCATTGCAACTTTGAATGGTCACTAAGTGATTTATTGTAAATTGAGGACTACCTATATTTCAAAACTCATCTAAACTGCAACAAAAATAACAAAACGAAAACATGCAATGCAATCCCACATGTGACACTCCAAAGGAAGTCTGTCTTCAGTAAGTGTAATCAGAATTATTTTTAATCCTTAATCATGTACCAACTCTGCTAACGCTATCTAATGTTGTACATCGTCAGGCTGTGCTCCTTGTCAGCATCTCTTCACACAACACTCAACCATTAGAGCTTTTCCTATGTGATCTATTAATGGCCGCCCTTTTAAGACTTCAGAAATATTCCTGGCATAGACCTCTAAGAAAGGAATCCTACTTGTGCTAAAATAAACTCACCTATGCATCGTCCAATCCAAATACAATGTTGATCATATCTAGCTACACATGAATTGCAAGTATGGCAATGCATAGATCTAAGAGGTTTCTTAATCTGAATAAGAAAATACACAAAAAACAGATTATGCATACCTCACTGAATGTATTAGTAAATGTTCTACTGCATTTCAAATATTAGACCTTTATCATAAATTGAAGAAAAATAGCTGCTTATATTAAATCTAACAATAAGAGCCACAATCCCATCTTTAATCACTTCTTTGGATCCAGAAAGGCCTCCACCCATATGTATATTTTATGACTCAGTGGTTGGACAGCTTTCCATTCAGATCATGTATTCAGAAACCTTCTTCCAATAGTTCTGAGATTATCTGATTACATTTAGCCAGGGTCAGAAATGTTTTGTTGACATAACATTTATTGACATTATGGAGTATTGCTGTACTTTTAATTTTAAGTACAGTGACATTCCATAATGGGAAAAAGTGTTTTGATGGATGAATATATTTTATAGACTGCTGTGAATTAGAATGACTATCAACAGGGGTATGATATGCTGAATCTAAATGAACATGCAAGAAGGCAACAAGGACTATGTTTGAATTATGGACCACACTTCCCCATTATTTTCAGCATTTAAGGTGACTTGAAGGGCTCTTTGGATACTGATCCTGTTTTCTTCAATTGCTGCTACTTGAAATATGGTAGGACTAGTCTTAAAAAACAATGCATTATGCTTGAAAGAACCACAGCAGGAAGGACAGTGTATTACACTCAATCTTCATTAGTGAAACTGGCTTTACTGTTCATGACTTAGTAACCTCCTATGGTCACCAAGGGCAATTTCATATCATACATCCACCAGCAGATTTTTTAAAAACAAAATAAATTCAAGTGAGCCAGTCCTAACAAGCAGAAATCTGTTCGGTAGTGATGTGCCATTGCTGCCCACATTCCTTTTAAAATTTTACTCCTATTCGCAGAGAAAAAAGTTCCCAAAGTCAGTTCTAAAATATAGATAATAGTTTGATATCAGTCCTGAGTAAAATATAAATGCACATTCTCGAAGGAATGGCAAGCATGAAATTAGGCTCTTCAGAAAGAACCTATCTGTAAACATCTTCCCTGTAAACATATGACTAGGTACTAATAGGGTGCCAGACCAGATAATTTTTATATTCTGTTTTGATATTATAGTACACTATACTCATGTTTAATCCAAAATGTGATAATGCAAAAAAAGTAACTTGAAGAAATACTCCTATTATCTTAAAAAAAACCTTTAAAAAATCAAATTATTTCAACTTACAAGGCATGATGTGCAGAATGTTCTGAAGTCCAAACAGCCAGATTCTCCAAGGTTAATAATATTCTGAAAGACAGGTTAGATTTTGCAAACATGTTTATATCTCGATGCTTCAGGGTATCATAACTTAAGACCTGCAAACTCTTAACAGGCTTAATGTATTTCTGTAACACAATAATCGCAGGGAGTTGATGACAGCTAAAGCGGGATTGAGACTGTTGTCCATTTCAAGCCATAAATAATACTCTAACTGAAAATATTTTTTTCTTTCCTAAACTAGTACCCTCCAGCTATGTGGGGACTACTAGAAATACTGGGCTGTTTCATAATATTTTTCAGCAGAGGGGTGATTATGACATTTATGGTACCCAACTTCAAATACAAATCATTTTCCTTTACTCTTACACTAGTCCATTTCTCCTATGCAGCAAGTAAATAATCATTAACCTGCTTAATTTATTTCTAAAAACTTCACTGCAAACCTAGGTCCCAGGCATGCACGATTCCTATATTATTTATGAATGTAAGGATATATGTACACACAAACGCACCCACCCACACAAACCAACAATCAAGTAATTTGTGGGCATGTTTTTTTTGTTTGGGAAACATGGTATAAAATTAACAATCTTGGTGGAAAAGATGTGTCTGAAGAGAAGGGGAAAAAAACCCCTTTCCTATTGTTCCCTTCTGAAAACTCTCTGTGTAGGGGAGGAATGGATGGATTTGCACTTCAGGAGTGTTTAATCTTCATACCTACACTGAATGGAATGATATTATTACTACTATTAAAAAACTCAAACAAATTATGTCCTCTTTCCTTGCAGTCCCAAATTTGATACTTGTATAATTTTGTACAATTTTTGTAATTTCTTGGAGGACAAAGAACAAGTTTTCCTCACTCTGAGCCATTCAAGGTATATTTCAACCTAGTTCCTAACTACTATCTTGCCCTAATTTTGTTTTCACATTCATAGATTCAGGAACATTTGAAAGATTGATGTCAATTAAGATTCAGATATTTCAGATATTTCCAGTCACAAAAACATGTTATTACTATTTTGTCACTCAATCACAATTTTATCATTTTTCTCACTGGAACTTATTGCATCAAACAATTGCGGGAAAGCCTATACATGACTTCAGAAACTCAAACCAGGTGGTTCTCGCTTAATAACACTGAACTTACTATGGCACTGAACAAATGGTACCTATGACCTATCTTGGAAGTTTTGGTCGTTGCAGCATCCAGGCACTCGGCAACTGGTCAGAATTACAACACTGCACTACCTAGCAGTCACACAATCACCATTTGCAACTTTCACTGACAAGCAAAGTCAATGAGGAGGCTAGCATGGGGTTGCAAATGGCAATCATATGATGTCACGCTTGATGGGATTCACTTAACAACGGCAACTGGAAGAGTCAGAATTGCCACTACTAAGTAGAATGATCATGTAATATTGTGTTTTACGACTGTGTTGTGTAGTGATGGAAATTCCAGTCCCAATGATTGCTGTTAACTGAGGACTACCTGTACAACCAAAAACAAAGAATATTTTAAGACTTCCACTACAGTACACTGCCTAGTGATATTAATAGCCACATTAGCAATAATGAAACTGGATATTCTCTCACACATCATTATGACCCTCCATATACTGTGGCTTGGCTTTGTTCCTTCATATTTGAAATACTGACTTTTCTTTGCTTCCAAAGTACAGGTAGTCCTCGACTTATGACAGTCCATTTAGTGACCATTCAAAGTTACAACGGCACTGAAAAAAGTGACTTATGACCATTTTTCACAGTTATGACCTTTGCAGCATCCCCATGATCATGTGATCAAAATTCAGATGCTTTGCAACTGACTTATATTGATGACGGTTGCAGTGTCCCAAAGTCATGTGATCACTTTTTGCAACCTTCTCACAAGAAAGTCAATGGGGAATCCTTACCCACTTAATAACTGGGTTACTAATTTATCAATTGCAGTGATTGACTTAAGCAAGAAAGGTCGTAAAATGGGGCAAAACTCACTTAACAAATGTCTCACTTAACAACAGGAATTTTGGGCTCAATTGTGGTTGTAAGTTGAGGACTACCTGTAACACTTTTCCAAATTTGTCTCATTGGCAATACTTGATGGATTTTGAGAAAAACAGCAAATGTTCAAATTTGTTGGGAAATATTGCTTATTATTATTAATTGCTATATTGTAATTACTTGAAAAGAACTACTGAATGTGTGAAAATACCTTTTTAATCTCTTCTTCTGTACTTGTAATGAACCCAGGATCAGTTCTGATGGTTTTGTAAAAATAATAGATAAGGCCCACCATGCCAAAAAAGAAAGGAAGCTGTGAAGTTATATCTGGAAAATGTGGCCTCCAGTTAAGGACTCTGTTTCCATAATTCACATATCAGAGTGCATAACCAGCCCTCCAAGCTATACTTCAAAGTTAAATAGCAAGAACACCATGGCAGGAAGAAGCAATAAACAGATTCTAAAGCCTGTTTTAAAAAACTTTTAAATTTACAAGAACCACATTTAGCACATTTCATCACTCATTTGATCAAAAAACAGCAATCTGACTAAGCCAGGGTGGTGTGCATGAGCAATGCAGATTAAATATCTCAAAATTTAGGAATAGTACAATAAGGCATCAATAGATAATAGACAAAAGTTTTGTCACACATCATGAGATTGTCTTAGAGCTGCCAAATGACTTTTGGTTTTGATAGATTTTTGTACAGACTCTCATATTATGAAAATTGGAAAAGCAATCCTGGTTTTCCTTGGAGGGAGGGGGGAAATATGATTATGCAAGAAAATGAAGCGCGTGTCAAGTATTAGTGTGCCAATTTCAGGCTCTTGTAATGAAGGGGCCCTTGGGAGGATCTATCAAATCCACAGCTGATGTATGACTAGAATATCTTAGTCTGACACATAATTGTTCAGCCACAGGAAAGCAAATCTTAGATTATTTAATATGTGACATTAAAAAGAGTCTGAAGACAATGTGTAATTTAAAAGGTACCTATTTTCTCAGAACCCCTTTAGTTCTTTATATAGTATGATTCAACTGATTTTTCAGAAGATACATAAAACCTAGTACGATTGATAGCTTAGTTGGGTGAATATCAAACAACATAATAAATGTAATTTTGTGAAAGGATGTTTAAAAGTCATAAAGCAGAAGCCGTGACTGAAAAATTACCAGATAACTTTCTCAAGAACTAAGTAGATTGATGTGCCTTTGGCACTTGGAATATGCCCAAATATTTCTCATGAATTAATTCATTAAAAAAACTATTAATAAGATCTCATTAAAAAGCATGCTAAAAGAAAAAATATCTTTGGAGATGGTAATGAATAATAAAATACTGTTTAACAGAACAGATTAAATCCACTTTAAAACAATTATTCTTTTTATTCTATTCTATTTTTATTATTAAACATGATTTTTTAAAAACCGAATTGGATAAAGAGCAAAAACTGTACAGTACAGAAGGTATGGTATTTCGTATTATAGAAGAGAAAGAGGAAGGAGATGCAGCAAAAGCTGCACAGTGGGAAAAGGAAAAGATTAGGATGGGGAAATGACATGTAGGGCAGGATAATATTGATAGAAAAGATGGCAGAGGCATTGGAAAAGAATAATCAAGACACTACTACCGGCAACAGCCAGTTGGGAACACAGGACAAACATGGCATTTTATATTTCTTTTTAGTTTATCCAGATCATTGGCCGTTAATAATATTTTTTTTAGCAGCAATTCATTTTTTTTCTTAGCAAATATGTTACATGTTTCATGGCAGCTTACAGTATAATATTACAATTTATTTTGGTGATTTTCCTTATAAAAATCAACACACACACACACACACACACACACACACACACACACAGACACTTTAAAGAAATTCTCTATTCTGTACTATTGTTTTAACAAAGGATATTAGGCAGGAAACAGATGAAACAGGTCCATGATATCCAAAAGATGGAACTAATCAAAAATGCTACTGGGAAATATTTTATTGTGTTGAATCCTATGAACAACCTAAATGGAACATTTAAAAATATTTAATTTATTTAGTACATTTATAACCATTTATCTTTGGCATATATAGGATATTACCTAATTTTAGACCCATAAGAAAAACTGTGAAGTAGGTTAAGCTGAGAAAGAGTTGCTGGTTTAAATGTACCCATTATTACACACAAACATGCCAAGTAACGTTTACAAATGTTCAGTACATGAACTTCTCTGATGAATTAAGTTTCTTTATCCAAACATATTTCTGCAATAGCTATAAAATCGCATGTAAGGATTTAGAAAAAAAATACTTATGTTTACATAAATTCAAAAATCTTCTTGGTTTGTGATGAATTGAAAGTAGAACAAAGGAAAGAGAATACATAAACCCAGATTTATTTGCATGCAGGATTTTCTGGAACTACAATGGGTGCTGCACTCTAAAAAGACATATCTGGTCACTATCGTAATACATTTACCCAATATGAAATAAATAATTTCATAACTGTAACATCTAAAATAGGGATTTCATACATTTTCCATATGGAAGTGATTTCTGTTTAGAAAACACAATGTATGAAAAGGATCATGGACAATATCTTGGAAGCTAAACTGTTGCTAAGATGACTCAGGACAGAATATAGCAATAGCAATAGCAATAGCACTGTATTTATATACCGCCTATCAGGGCTTGCAACCCTCTCTAAGCAGTTT
>JANHJO010001747.1:96608-108209 GCA_032468235.1 Pseudoxyrhopus heterurus | reverse complement strand
ACACAACATCAACAAGCAACAGGGCATGCCGGCACAAGTATACTTCCCTTAAAAAAAAAAAAAAACCCGAGCAAAGCTGGGTAATCAGCTAGTAATAAATAATATAATATAAAAATGATAACAATTTTCTGGTCAAGATAAATAATGAAATAAATGTTTTTATTAAGTAAATTATTAAGAAAAAGCAGCTCACATAAATAAACATATTAAGCTTAAACATTGCTACTGTTTATTTGTCCCATACAATATTTAAGTAAGACTGAGGGACCCCTGGTGTTCTCTGAGCTGTCTTCTTGCAGATGTTTTATTACCCAAACTAGGTAACATCATCAGTGCTCGTAGGGAGTGGGATTTGCTCTCATTTTATGTTCTTGTGCCTTGCCCTGTCAGTATTGGTGGGAGGGTCTTGGTGGTTTTTGGATTGGACTGCTTACGGTAGCTTGTTTGGCGGTTCCTTGATAAAGGCGTTGCTTGCTTTTTGCTTGCTGGTCTAATATTAATCTTGGTGTGAATCTCGGCTGATCTGGGTGTTGATCATTGGCGAAGAGGTCTTTTTACTTCCTTTCTGGCTTGTTGATTGTCTCTTTTGAATGGGATATAGTTGTTGTTTATGTCCCTGCTGATGGCCTCCAGTGTTTTGGACTTGACTTGTCTAAAATGGTCACAATTTCCCAGTTGGTGAAGTATGTCCTACCGTTAAGTCTGTCCATGGATTGTGAAGTTTTCATCCTGTCTTCTGATTGCTAGTTGGTGTTCATGACTGTGTTTTGCTTGCATTCCGCCTGTTTGTCCTACCTGGTGGCTGTTGTAGTACACTGTTCATCAATAGCAATAGCCCTGTATTTATATACCGCCTATCAGGGCTTGCAACCCTCTCTAAGCGGTTTACAATGTCAGCCTCTTGCCCCCAACCTTTTGGGTCCCAGAGACGGGTTCTGTTTCCATAGATTGGGGGGGGGGTGGCTTCACCCGCTGCCTGGACCCCACATGTGCTCAGATGGGGCTTCGCTCGCTAAATAAAACTAAAAGAAAGATTTCAGAGAAACTTTTGCCTCTTTGAGCAGAAAGCATCTCTCTTTAGCCAAATACACTTTATACAGTTATTCTGCTGCTCAGTCCTCGAAGGGTTCACTCATCATTGATTCAGCCTCCCATTGGAGCTATGAACACTTAACCTTAAACTCCTTTTTTAAAAATGATATATTGTATTTCCAATTGATTAATAAATTCTATATTAGAGGTAGTGGCTCTTCATGATCCCAGGAAGGTGACTGATAAATTTTTGCCAAACAAGAAACAGCTTTTAAACTAGTAACTGCAATTATGCTACAAAATCTGAGTTCATTTGCTTAGAAAAAAACATTAATAGGTAGAAAACACTAAAGATAACATTAAAATTTGTATCTTCAATTTAGCATATTTGTATTTTAACTGTTGCTGAGTTTAAATGATGTGATTATTTTATCAGAGCTATTTCCTATTAGGGTTTTTTTTTTGTCATTACAGTGGATCTTTTGAATCTGTCTGCTGCATGTGATGCCTTGGATCAGCACAACCTCAAACAGAACGACCAACCAATTGATATACTTCAGATCATTAACTGCTTGACTACCATTTATGATAAATTGGAACAAGAGCACAATAACCTAGTCAACGTCCCACTATGTGTAGATATGTGCCTCAACTGGCTTTTGAATGTTTATGACACGTAGGTCTCTGACGTTTTCTGTACCAGTTGATTGTAATGAACTACTGTTCATTTTTTTTTAAATAAAATAACAATTGGTAGTTGTTTTTATGGGAGAAAATTTGGGATTATTTTGAAATTCACAAAGAGTTGCTGAAAGTTACCGACTTCTATCTTAAAAACAATAAAATTAATTACACCATTTAATTTTGAAGTTCTGTATGACCCTAGAATTAGAACTTAATGTTTGTTAATTGTTTTCAATTTTAATTGTCCTATTCAAATGCTAATAAAATTATTAAATATTTTGGGTGCCAAAATGTAACTATGTTAAGTACGTTTCATTGTAAGCTACTTCTCATAAACTAAGTATATATACAAGTCTAATTGTATATGCAGAATTACTATTCAGAATTGGAAATGGATTATATTTATGATTTAGGAAAATGCTTATAACTCTGAAAATATTACAAA
Organism: Pseudoxyrhopus heterurus; assembly: GCA_032468235.1. Lineage (NCBI taxonomy): Eukaryota > Metazoa > Chordata > Lepidosauria > Squamata > Pseudoxyrhopus > Pseudoxyrhopus heterurus. The sequence continues at coordinate 106,048 of JANHJO010001747.1, read as the reverse complement.
AAGTTTCACCATACAAATTATTCTAAAATTGTGTGAACCTGTATGTAGTACATTATACCGAGTTTCCCCCAAGATACAACCCACCCCGAAAACCAGCCCTAGCCCAATTTTCACACCTGCACCTAATATAAACCCTACCCCCCAAATAAGCCCTAGTTAAATCCCACCCACCATTTGGTCGTGTGAGGTGCAAGCTAGAGTGGGGGTGGGTGGAGCTGCCCCAAGCGCCCTTCGCCCACTTACCTTAGGAGCCTCCCAAGCCCCCGGCGCCTGTCACGCTGCTGTCCAACTTTTTCTGAGGCCACGCGCAGCCAGATGCCGGTGCTGCTGCTTGCAGCAAGAAGCCGCGAGGCTCATCGTGTGGGTGCTGCCACTCATGGTAGGATGCTGTGTGGCTCGTTATGCCACTGCCGCCACTTGTGGCAGGGCGCCACGTGGCATGCTGTGTCGGTGCCACTGCTTGAAACAGGATGCGTGGCTCGTTATTCCGGTGCTGCCGCTCATGGCAGAATGCCACATGACTCGTTACGCGGGTGCCGCCGCTCGCAGCAGGACACTGCATGGCATGTCCCGTCACGCACGCAACAACACAAGGCACCACGCAGTCTCCTGATGCAAGCAGTGGCACCAGAGCAACGAGCCATGCAGCATACTACAGCAAGTGGCAGCACCCACGTGATGAGCCCCGCAGCCTCCTGCTGCAAGTAGCGGCACCGGCACAACGAGCCACGTGGTGTCCTGCCACAAGCGATCGTAAGCAGCTGCAAAATAATTTGGGCAGCAGCGCAACAGGTGTCGGGCATGGAAGGTGTGGCTGTGGCGATCATAAGGTAAGCAAGTAAGACATCCCCCGAAAGTAAGACCTGGTGCTTATTTTGGGGCTGAAAAGAAAATAAGACCTGTCTTATTTTCGGGGAAACACGGTATGTGCTACTCCAATAAAAACTATTCCTTTGATCTTTTTTATTATGTTTTGTGCTAGAACTGGAAATTCTTTTTTATTTCTAGCATTTTAATAAGCTTAGATATAGGTATAATTATTTTGATCTACATTATTGCTTATTTATTTATTTTTTTAATATCAATAGGGGTCGAACTGGAAGGATCCGAATCCTGTCTTTTAAAACTGGTATAATTTCACTGTGTAAAGCACATCTGGAAGATAAATACAGATGTAAGTAATGATTGTGTTTTATAATTTCTGCCATTTGTTATGAAGATAGATAAATAATAGGTCAAATTATCTTTTCAATTTTTTTTAACAAAACTTAGAAGTTAAAATATATTATGCAGGTTGTGCACTAAATGTTACCTAATGTCATCTAGTTTTGGAGATTATGGCCTTCACAAGCAACGAGTTGTAGAATGATGCTGAATGACATGTGATAGGAATGAGCCAGGATCCAAAGAAAAATACACAGGCACTAGATGGCTTAAATATATGGATTGTGATTCCCCATTTTTCAAAAATATTCATTGCAGATACATCATGAAATTGCTTCTAAAGTGATTTTCTACTACACTTTTCTCTCCACTATTAAACTCAAAAGAGAAGTAACCTGAGCTTTCATTATCTTTCTTATCTGTTATGATCTGTTTCTTCTTTAATTGTTGTTACTTTTTTAATGCAAACTACCTTAGAGTCATGAAAGGAATGAAATGGCCTCTGTTATTCACACAGATGGGTTATACAGCTATGCAATCCCATTTGCAAACCTCCAAAGCCTACAGAATTCTTGGTGAGAGCTTCCATCCCTGTATAGCCTGTATGACTAGTGTAACTCCTTCTTGGGTTCTTTTTTTAATTTTTATTTCACTATTTTCATTAGCATATTTGTCAGCCCATTTTGTTTACAATTGTTATTTTTCAATTTTTTTCTTACCTTGTAGATTGAATACTAAAATTTGATTAGGAATTATATTTCTTTATTTTAACAACTAAAGAGAAAATAAAAGCTCTTCTAAAAACAGGTGTATACAACATGAGAACTTTCCTACTGAAGCATGAAATATTAAAGAAGATGTAAAAGTAAAACCGTATTGTTTTTTCATTGCACTGAAATGTTTCTAACATCTTGAAAAATAAAGATAATTCTGGTCATGTTTTGGCAACTACATTAATGTCAAATAAATATTTCAGGTCTTTTCAAACTGGTCTTCCTTCTGTTACAGATGTGTTGTATAGTCACTTCAAAATACATGCAGTCTAACAAATTCATAAGTCAGTTGAATTTTACTTACGATACCATTTTTAACAATCCATGGGGCTGATGCATCTTTGTAAGAAGAGTGCATTTTTTTTCTTGGAAACACTGTATTTGCCATTTGACAAAGCTTCCTGGGAATTTTTACACCAAGATAAACAAAAGATTCAGAGTATAATGTAAAGTCCCATGCCTTGTACTTGTCTAGATTATTGCTATAATTTAGTAACATGTGCAATATACTCCGGTTTGATTGCATGAATTTTCACCATATTTTTATTCCATGTTTTCAGATCTGTTCAAGCAAGTAGCTAGTCCCACTGGGTTCTGTGATCAACGTCGTCTGGGTCTCCTCCTACATGACTCTATCCAGATTCCAAGGCAGCTGGGAGAAGTTGCTTCTTTTGGTGGCAGTAATATTGAACCCAGCGTTAGGAGTTGTTTTCAGTTCGTAAGTGTCAGCGTTCCGAGTAATGCACCCATAGAAAGTAGAACTCCAAGGCAGGTAGATTCCTCAAGGAATGATTTATTGGATACATCATATTGACACAACTGGTGAAAACCGACTCTGAAAGTTTCCGTGGTTTTCACCAGATTAAAAACTAAAAATTCCCTCTTCCCCCAGGTGATCAGTCACATTGTCCAATACAGGCGCTGGCCGGTTGCTTGGTTACTCCCCTCCTCCTCCTCTCCCCAGCCACCTGTTGGAATGTCCTTGGTTTCCACAGGAAAACTTTTTGTTTTGGCTACAATCCCCCCCCCCAGCTATCTATCACCCCGCTCCCTGTCCCTTCTTCCTTGTGGCAACCCTGAAGCCTGAAAGATGGCCTCAGCCAGGTTCGCTTCAGGGTTGACAGCCGGACCCCCTTAACTAATGAGAAGCTCCTGGAAAAGAAAAGAAACCACGTAGAGGTCAATCGGTGCTCAGATTAAGCACCTCTTCCTCCCCCCAGAGGTCCATTTGGTTTTTGAGGGTATTTCTCGTGGAACTGTTGACCAGCCCGTCTACCTTTACATCCCAGCTCTTCATCCCAGTAGTTTCAGAGAGCGGGTATCCCTTCCATTGTACCAGGTATTGCAGCCTCCCCTTGTTCCATCTGGAATCTAGGATTCTCTTCGTTTCGTGATGCATTTCCCCTTCACTGCAATTGGTTTTGGGGCTGCCTGGTCCACTGGCCTCAGCAAGCGGCTGTGATGCACCCTCCCTGGCAGGCAGGGGAGTTTTAGCTGTGCTGTAACTGGATTAATCATTTTCACTATTGGGAAGGGCCCCATGAACTTCGGCCCTAGCTTCCTGCAGGGGAGTTTTAACCTGAAGTATTTGGTTGAGCGATAAACTTTGCTTCCTACCTGGAAAGGCTTCTGGGGGGCTTGACGTTTATTGGCTTGAGCTTTATGAGTTCTTGCCGCTTCTTGAAGGGCTCGCTTTGTATTTTCCCGGGCTTTTTTTAGGGACTCCATCCGTTCAGGTAAAGACACGGAGGAGGGTGGCTCCCCAGGGAGCTCAGGCATGGGGGTGAATTCCACGCCACTGGTGATCTGGGAAAGGGTTAAGCCAGGGCTGCTGATACGGTTGTCAGTGAGGTGGTGCCACTGCAGCTTCTGATGAGGCTTCTGGGACTTTGACAGTGATGTAAGTCTGAATATAGCATCCCATTGCTAGCTTCTCGCTTTGAATTGCTGAGGTCGTCTGATACATATGCAGCACCGTTCTGTTGAAGAGATACTGTGGGAGACATCGCAGAAGACGGGTTCAATTGCTTTTTGACGCTTCCTGTTGTTTGTGGTGTGGTTGTTGGCTGCGGTGCCATTTGAGCTATGGTGTTGTCCACAGGTTCTGAGGTATGAATGGCATAGAGCCAACTGCACATCGCTGTGGTGAAAAGGTGTTATGAAGTCATACCTTTCGGGAGTCTCCGGTTTCAGCTGGTCCTTTCTAGGCTGCTCTGGTGCGAAGGCTGATCCTGTGGAATGATTTGCAGCCTCGAGGACCTTGGGTGTGGGGCTGCTAGCTGCTTTGGGGGAATAATAGGTCGGACCACTCCAGCTTTAATACTGTTGTATTGGGGCAACCTACACAAAGCATCCCCCATAAACTCCCCCCCCCCCAGTACATACCGCAGGGTGAAATTGAACCGCTTAAAGTATTGAGCCCAACGGATTTGATTAGGGGACAACTTGCACGGAGTTTTCAGGGCTTCCAGATTATGATCATCCCCTTGGATATGGTTCCGGACTTGCACCAGGAAGAATTCCAGTTGCTCAGGGTCTCCCCCATACTTCACCCCCAAGGCTGAGACCTTTGTGGCCCGGTGCCTTTGAGGAGCTGTCCCCGCAGGCGGAGGGGCCTCTGCAGCAGCCACTGCCAGGATTGGCATCCGTTGCCCTGGCACCAGTTCAGGTCAAGCAGGTGCGACCCCCACTGTAGGAGCTCCGTCCATGGCCTAGTCTGGGGTGACCCAGGAACCTTGGGTGGCCATCTGTGCGAGACTTTCCTAGGCTCCTGAACTCTCCCTCACCTGTTGTATCAGGAACAGGGCATCCCTCCGGCGGGGTGTCTTCCCTCTGCCCCACACCCAGGGGTGAGCCTGATGGGCTTCTTGTTGAGGCCCAGCTCCTCTCCCCCTTCTGCCTCGTCCTGAGCACGGTGTGGTTTAGTGGGGAAGCTGGCCGTAGCTCCAGTTTCTCCAGCTCACTCACTGCTGTGGTTGGACATTGGCTGCTCTGTCCACAGGGTAGTCTGCTGATTCCAGGTTGACTGTTAAAGCAGATCTTGCCTAATGTCAGGGCTGCCTCCGTCCAATTCCTTTGAAAGAAAAACCTTTGGCTCCAGAGATTCAGAGAAAATGTACTTTTGCTAGGAGAGAACTGAGTGCAACAAGTTTCAGGCAAGGTTTGAGGTAAAAGTGTGCGAAGCAACAACTTGAAACAAACCATAGAGCCAACACACACACACCCCGGTAGCTAGGCAACCAGAGGGCAAGCACCGGCCAGGAAAAGTTTTGAGAAAGTCTTTGATTCAAGTGCATCATCGTCTCTGGCTGCTGCATACCGAAGCTAGAAGAAATGACTTTGGAGAGAGGAGCAAAGCCCAGACCTCAGTTGCAAAGCTGCAATGAAATATTCTCCATTGACACACACACACACACACACCCATTCCCATGGCAGCAAGCAGCAGCCTGGCTGACACTTACAGTAAATTAGCTCTCTAAATGTTAAATATTTGTGTGACACTATCTTATTTCAAAACTTTAGGCTGCAGACCAGCTACATATATAAGTATCTGAGAAATATTTCTGTTAATATTTCAATTGTGCTTCCAACACAATTCTTTCTTCTTTAAAGAACAAGGATTGGTTAGTAGTTGATACAAAATATTCCTCTTTTCTCCTTTTGATGTCTCAGTCATGTTTGAGACTTTAGTTTATGACATCTTTGTTGGGTAAAGGATTAGTGACAAAAAGGCAGCATAGCATTTTACTGATTCCACTTAGTTATTGTCTAGGTAATTTAGAACCCAATAAGGTCTAGGAAATATATACTATATTTTAGAATCATCAGACAATAGTTTCCAAAACCTGATTTCGTTAAACTGCTGTGAGGAATCAATTTATGGAAGATCGTTGTATTTTTCATAGTCTGTCAAGATCAATCAAGTGTCTTCATTAGATTGAGGATTTGGTCCCCTGAAGGCATCCTAGTGACTTGCTTTTGGTCTGTTTCTTCGGGATCAGGAGTCACTGGTTATCTGTATAAATACCATTTATTAGTTTTAAGTCATTCCAATCACACCTTTTCTTAGAAATGAACAGTCTTGTTCCTGTCCTAAAATAATTTGACTTGCATAGGTGATTTAGAATATAGTTCAAAATGTTCCTTGGTAGACTAGGAGAGAAAATGGAAATAGTTTTTCTATAGTTGCATTGACTACTACTTCTCTGAGAAATCATTTGTTTTTTTGCTTGGTCTTATTAGCTTGGTCTGAATTCCTACTAAGGCTAGATAAACTTTCAATATTCCACTTCTAATAAACTCATTCTCCCTTAAAACCACCTAATTTTAATTGTAAGAAAAATATTCCTAGATTATCTATTTTCTCTGAGTTATGTCACTTCATCATTTTTTTGCTGCTTTTATTTTTATAGCATCTTTTTCTGCTATGTTTAATAATATTTTTTCAGATATTATCTTCAGGTAAAATCTATTCATTATATAGCTGCACTGTCAAAAATAGATGTCCTCTATATATTTGGACTGAAGGTTCGCTGTTCCTGGTCATTAAGCTTTTTTGATTCCTTCTTTTGAAATTGCTATTTTAAGCGTCCTGACTAACCCATACATGTTTTTTTTATTGCACTAATAGAAAGAGATGAAATAAAAATGCCCCTAATCGTCAGGCCCCACTTGTTTAGCCAGGACAGTCCCAGAATCACTGCCTCATCGTTGCTATCCTCGGGGCCGGCTGCTGGTCCCTCTGGGCAGAGGTTCCCTTCAGGACTACTACAGATTGGATGATCTCCCAATGTTGGCCTATCTCTACCTGCATCAGCTCAGTGAGGTGCCTGGCAGGGGAACCTCCTATCAGCGATCCGTCAACTTGCTCGAACCCATGGCTTGGAGCAGTCTCCTTGCTCTGATCCCTAGCATCAGCACGGTCAGTAGGCTAAGGAGGCACCTTGTGCAGCCTGAGTCTATTAGGGCGTCCACGTCTCCCTGGATTCCTGACTTTGGCACCACTTTTTTGCGGGGATGGGAAAAGGGCAGATGGCTTCACTTACCATCGGGTGGTTTTCATCCTCATCGTTGCAGTCATAGCTGGAAGGCAGCTGGTCCCTCTGAACCGGAGCTCCCTCTCCTTCACTTGAAGGGGGGAGAGCCTAGTGCACCAAGTTTGACTTCTCCTGATTCTTCCGTGGCAGCTTTTTTGGCTTAGACTATGCGACCGGGGTCACTTTCAGCTGGGGTGCTGGTGCCAGGCACTCAGCGGCTCAATGACCCTGCTGGCCGCCCCTGAAGCACTTGATGGGGGCTCAGACTGGAGCAGGAGGAGGGTCAGTGGGCAGAGTGGCAACAGGTCAATGACCAAACCGGCGACCCTCTTGTGTCCGCTTGGGCTTCAGTTTGGGTGCGCTGTGTTTCTTGCACTGCTTGAGCTTGAGGTCCATCACTATGGCCATCCCCAGTACCAGTCATGAATTTGCTCAGGACCCCTCGGTAAACACATGCCTTTAGTACTCGGTCCAGACCCTCCTTAAAGTAGTAGACCAACAGTCGATCCGGCCAATCTCTCAGTTTGCCAGCCACTCTGTGGAACTCCCGCACATGCTCCTTTGCCGGTCCGCCCCTCTGCTTCAGGTCTCGGATTTTGGCTTCTGCTGCAAGGCTTGGGACTCATCCTTGAATTTGGCTCTCAGCTCCCCCACAAAGGCTTCGACATTCCCCAACTCCGGTGCATCTTCATCATTGAGATTCATCACCCATTCCGCAGCTTCTCCCTCTAGGTTGGTGGTCAGGGCATTCACCATCACTATGTCCAATGAGTAGGCTGGGACGTAGCAGACCAGGTGGGTCCACGTCTGGTTGAGGAAGAACGCCAATTTCTCCGGGTCTCCGTCAAACATGGCCTTCATGGGTGGCGGGTCTGCCAGTGGTGGAGAGGGGATTCCCATGGGCCAGGAAATCAACCGTGCCACGGATAGTATGGCCTGAATTAGGAAGAGGCTGAGTTTGCCCTGCTGAACCTGCTGCTGGTTGCTGCCTTGGGGGACTCTGCCTTCAGCTTGGACTCACTGTCCCAGCTGGTTGGGGAGGCAGGCTGGCCGCTCATGCCACTTGGCTTGGGCTCTGGTCAAGGCGGATCAGCAGCGGCTGATCTGGCCAAGCCGCTGTCACCATGGATGAACTGATTTGGCGCATCAGTTCGACTCTCCAAACCTCTCCCTAAGCAGCTCTACCAATGGGCTGTGAAGGATGGTCAGGTACTTCCATTCGCTATGCTCGTCCCACTTGGCAGTCCTCTTTGCTTTTCATCTCGGGACGAGAGTGTCTGGCGACTGAGGGGACTTCGGGAAATTCCAATTCAGCAGCTTTTGACATCCAATTGTGCCCGGCCCCCACCTCTGCTAGTTAAAGGTCCTCAGTGGCTGGGGCTTCTTCCTGCGTCACTGGCTTATCAGTCCTATCCACATGGACTACCAGTGAAAGGGCCATCTCAGAGCGACTTGCCTACGGTGCGACCCCAGTCGGACAGTGCTAGGTTTAGCAGTTGCTTCCCCCATCTCCTCCACCTCTGATCTTCCCTGAGTCTTTTCCACCCATCCGGTGCTGTTGGAAGGGCAGTTGGGGCTCAGGAGTAGATTTACGAGATTTGATTTAATATCAAGGCTCCAATTAATGAACTCAAGCAAATCCGAACTCTGAGACTTGGCTCCTTCTCAAAGGTCTTCTTCAATGAGTACATCAGATTGGCACATCTTCAATGGGAAAACAAATCTAAATCTTTCCCGCAGTTACAGTATAATTAAACTAGGAAATAACCCCCATTCCCCAAATGTCACAGGTCACGGTGGCCAATTGGGTTAATTGGTGGGCTCTTCAGGCACTTCTTCCCCAACCTTATCTGTTGCCAGTGGAGATTACCTTGGTTCTCATGAGAAAGCTCTTTGTTGTCTAGTAATGCATCCCAACCTCCTTCCCCCTCTGTGTGGCAACTGAGGAACAGAAATATGATTGCTGCCAGGTTTGGTTCAAAGTTGACATCCTCACTTTTCTCTCACAGGCAAATAACAAACCTGAAATTGAAGCAGCTCTTTTTCTGGATTGGATGAGACTTGAACCACAATCAATGGTATGGCTTCCGGTTTTACATAGAGTGGCGGCTGCTGAAACTGCCAAACATCAGGCCAAGTGCAACATCTGTAAAGAATGTCCAATTATTGGATTCAGGTAAAATGCTGAATTAATTAACACTTTCATACCACTGGAACTATAATCATGAAAAGTTAGTCAGCATAGAAGCTTATAAGTGCAATAAACAGTGGTAGCATAGGACATCTCTGTAAAGAACAAATTGGTTTTTTATCATACATACATTTCTCTTTCTTAAATGAACTAATGCAGGAAACATTCTGCCAATTTCTTCCACATTGAAAATCACAATTTTATAGCAATAGCATTAGATTTATATACCGCTTATCAGTGCTTTACAGCTCTCTCTAAGCGGTTTACAATGTCAGC
>JANHJO010001747.1:84900-96114 GCA_032468235.1 Pseudoxyrhopus heterurus | reverse complement strand
GGGATTCGATCAGCCAAACTGCTGATCGGCAAGTCTGCAGAGTAGTCTGCAGTACTGCATTCTAACCACTGAGCCACTGCAGTGTCTTTTTTCAGATTAAGTGTTCAGAAATTGAACAGACAAGTTTATGGAAAAGTAAATTCCTCCTTCATTTTGAAATTGTGTTTGGGCACATAAAAAGATATGTAGGTAGTCCTCAACTTACAACCATAATATTAAGCCCAAATTTTCTGTTGCTAAATGAGACAGTTGTGTGAGTTTTGCCCCATTTTATGACTGTTCATGCCATAGTTGTTAAGTGAATTGCTGCAGATGGTAAGTTAGTAAAACTGTTGTTAAGCGAATCTGGTTTCTGTATTGACTTTGCTTTCCAGAAGGTCTCAAAAGATGATCCCATGAACCCAGGATATGGCAACCGTCATAAATATGAGTCAGTTGCCAAGCATCTGAATTTGGATTACATGACCATGCTAGATTGGCAGAAGCTGGGACAAGTAATGGGAGCTCACTCCGTTACGCAGCACTAGGGATTCGAACCACTGAACTGCCAACCTTTCTGATTGACAAGCTCAGCGTCTTAGTGACTGAGCCACCGCGTCCCTCTGTGTGTGTGTGTGTGTGTGTGTGTGTGTGTGTGTACACATACATACATGTTTATACATGTTTATAGGCTATGCATAATTCAAAAAACCAAAATGGTTTAAGATTTTCACAGTTATTTTTTCAATATTCTCAATTTTTTGTAAATGGATCTCTTATAGTTAATTTTGTGCTGCTGATTAAAATTGTATCATATGAAGCCCTAATATAATATTCTTCAGACTTATACCAATAGTAAAAACAGTTAACTCTTAAATTTGTAAGTTGCATTTTTTCCCCTTCTCTTTCAGATACAGAAGCTTAAAGCACTTTAACTATGATATCTGCCAAAGCTGCTTCTTTTCTGGCAGAGTTGCAAAAGGTCATAAGATGCACTATCCAATGGTGGAATATTGTACACCAGTAAGTAATGATCACAGTGGTTGCAATATATATCGCTGAATGAAACACAATACTTGTTTGTTTAGATAAATTAGTAAGATTGAGTAAAGAATTGTTGAGAAAAAGTAAATAATCTATGCATGTTTGGTTGGAAAGCATTATGTCTTTTGTACAATCAAAATGGAAGTCATAATAGTTCATTGTTCATGTGTTACTTTTCATATATATTGTTTGAAATTATACACTGGTAAAGTTAAGATTCATTGCTAAAATTGATTTTAGGTACTATTCAGTAACATCTGAATATTTCCAAAATATATGTTTGTACCATAAAAGAATCATCATCATATTATGACAAAATTAGTATCTAATTCTGCATGCAATTGTTATAATTAATCCACCATATAATGGTTGTGATAATTGGTTGAATATGCTGGTTTTAGGAGAGATATTGTTTTATAATGATTTCAGTATTTGATATCTATGTCAAATATTGGCAACATTCAGCCTGGATTCTGTATTTTAAAAAATGGCTTATGGTCATAAACTGTTTGAAAGCTGGTAACTTGAGATGTGCTTCAGATGAAAAGAAGAAGTTAAAAAGCATTTTAAACATTCCAGTTTATACAGATACACCACAGAGGATGTACTTCATCTTATTAACTTTAGCTATAAGCTTTCAAATACAGCCTAAAAATAAAAATAAGTAGAATGGGAGAAGGGGTGTATCCTTTTATGTTGTTTTCTTCAGTTAAGCTAACATAATAATACTTCTGTTAAGCATATCCAAAAAAAGGACCTGAAATAGACATGTTTGAACAAGTATTCATTCTTACAATCTGCCAGAGAAAATTGTTAATTCTCCTAATATTAATGTGCAGTTCCACTTTCTTCCATTCTGTAATTAGATGTTATTTCTACTTGTCTAGTAAGAAAAGATGGTGGAGAGGGGTGGGGCGTCGCAGCGTTACCAGTCACAGGGAACGGAGCTCTCCATTCCTGTGCTGGCTTCTCCCTGTTTGTGGGCTCCAAAAGGAGCCAAAGCCTCCTTGTAGGGGTGGCGAAGCTAAGGAGGGGCGCTCTGAGAGATCGCAGGAGAGATCGCAACTCTCCTCTGAACCCTGGGGCTTTTTCCCCCTCTATGCCACAATGAGGAGAAAGGCAGCCTAAGATGGTTGCCATGAAGCTGGGACAGTAGATGACCATTTAAGCACAGTGCTTGAGCAGACTTTGGTGAACAGTGTGTGAACTGGGTGAGAAGAATTCTTTTTATTCAAATTTTAACCCCAAAAGAATATCCAGGAAAAGAGGCTCACAACTATTTTTAAAAGTAGCAGTTTCAAATGGCACTTTGAAAAACTTTAAAATTGAAGGAAAAAGAATTAAAGGGAAAAAGGCAGAAAAATTGTTAAAATACAGAAAATTGGACTTTCAAATTGGATAGGCACTACTTTGGATAGGTATTTTGAAATGCTGGAATTATCTACTTATCTATTTTTATTATGGCATAGCAATATTTTGTTATACATAAAGAGCTATATGCTTTACAGGTATTTTGCTTCCTTGGTTGCAAAGTTGTTTGTCAGTTTACTCTCAATATGGTTATCATGTAGAGAATTACAGAGTTTCATGGGTTTGACATACTTGTATTTAACATTTGATGTATTGTAATCTTGCAATCAGAGTTCAGTCTTGTAGAAAAAATGGCTAAAAGCATAGAGGGAAATCTTAATGTTCCACTAAATGTTTCTTCATATCCATTATGTTCAGGAATATGTTTTGCAAATTCTAAAAATATATTTGATAGTAAATTGTAAATCACCAGATTGTGGGATACTTCCAGTATGAATATAGAATTAAATTTTGTGGCCATGTAAAATGACTATGACACAGTTTATTTTAAAAGTTGCAAAAGAAACAACTGAAAAAAAAAGTTTGCAGAAAAAAACCCCTAATAAAATTCTATTGCTGAAATATTGCTTTCAGACTACTTCAGGAGAAGATGTCCGTGACTTTGCAAAGGTATTAAAAAATAAATTCCGAACAAAAAGATACTTTGCAAAACATCCGAGAATGGGTTATTTGCCTGTACAAACAGTGTTGGAAGGAGACAACATGGAAACGTGAGTGAAGAATATTAATAATATCTCATTTGATAAGATCTGAGCTTCCCAATTGGCACTGCTCCTATTTCCTGACTGCATAACATCTTTTTCATTCCTTTCATATTTGTTTATTTTTATTGAAAGGAAAAGGCAAGCTGTGGTCTTGGTTGCTATTCTCCTTGCTTTTTATCAGCTGCAAATCCTACACTAATTTAAATTGTTAACAAAATAAAAATATATGTTGTCTTAATGATTGCTTGGAAATTCTTCCAAATATCTGTAATTTATAGTTGAGTGCATAGAAATGAACATGCCCTTTTTTCTCTTGATACAGATAAATTAATGTTTAAATTCAAATTCACAAACCTGTCCCTTGTATTCCTGTAAGATTGATAGAAAAAAATATCTGCTAGCTAGTTATTAAAACTTGTTTTAATGGAAATTGCACTGCAGCTTGCTATCTTTCTCTTTTTTTCTCTTTTAATATTTCCTTTCTCGTGTTTTGGCTGCTTTCGTGGACATCCATGTTAGTCTACTGGATTTTCTTGATTTTGGGTTTTGTTTTTGTTATGTTTTTTTTAACCTTCCGTAATTATTTTGCTGCTAAGTTTTTTCTGCCTGTCTCTTCACCTCCTCATTTTTTGTCTTGCAGTCCTGTTACTCTGATCAACTTCTGGCCAGTAGATTCTGCGTGAGTACTTTTCCCAAAGTGTCCTGCTATTGCTGCTGCTGTTGCATTCCCTCACTTTTGTTTCTAGTTTCTGTTCATTTTTTCTCATATGTCCATTTCCATCTCCTGTTTCCCTCTTATTAATGTTTGACAGAAAAAGAGGCAAGCCCATTTCAAGTTAGTAGAAGCAACAGGTTTGAATGTATTTCACAAATTGTGTATACAATATTTATATGTTATTTTTACTTTGGAGATTAATGTATTTAAGTCATTTAAGATTTTAGTTCCTCCACAAACTTTCTTTTTTATCTGGAAATGGAAAATTTATTTATTTTTTATTTTAATAATATTTCTATACCGCCTATCCTAGGGACTCAGGACGGTGTACAGTAATAAAATGACATAAAAATGGAATGTATAAAAAAAACGGAAGTTAAAAATACGGTCACACTCACACTGGGATGAGAATAAGTACTTTTGGTTGCAAAATTGATAATTTTTAGATGCTATTACACATTTTGAAAAACCCTACAGAGGTTTTATTGAGTATATAACTAGTAGATATGCATATCACTTAGTAGGCCTATACAAATACATAGAATTTAGGCTACATATTAGAAAGGATTTTGTCTTAACTTTGACTGATGAACAGATGTGCAACTCCATTTATGCAGAAATTTTACCCTTCTGTTTAAGGGAGTTTAAACTGGACAATATGTGTTCAGGATTGCTTTTTTATCCCCTAAGCTGTTATCGGTTTAACTAAATAACAGCAAATAGCAGTTAATGAAAACAGATGTTCTTATTAACTGTCTTTTTTCAAACGATAACAAGACCTGTATTTTTCAGAAAAGAATTTTGTTCACATGTAAACCTCTCATGCTGATACCAGTACACTAAAATGGCTTATTTTCACTTCAGTTATGTTGAGTTTCAGGAGTAAATGGCTATTTTTCTTTTTAATCTTTATGAAGTAAGTGTTGGAGGATATGAAAAAATATGCTTTTTATACAGGAATAAGTATCTATTGCTTTAAAATATTTGTGCTAGTTAATTCATAAAGTCTGTCAAATATTAGCCAAAAGGAAGCCTAAAATTAATCTATAAATAGTACTAAAACCTCTGATATTGATTTGCAAGTAATACTTATTAAAATGAGTAGCATTAAAATTATACTATTTAGTATAATTTACTAAATTATGCTAAATATACTAAAAAGTATTATGGTATATATGAAACATAGGTTATTGTAAAGACTAACTCCACCTGATTAAGAAAGAGGCCAATAAGCTTCTTTTCTGCTTTGTATCTGAAGTATTGGATTGAATGAATGTTGGTATCTACAATTACATTATTGTGTCTGCAATAGATTTCTTGCTGTATGTTCAATAATATAAGGGACATTAAAAAAATAGTTTTGACTGACCTTACTAATCAGATGTAAACTGTAGGGGTTAGGACTGGGTTCACCCTGTTCAGCAGTATTCCACAATATTTCTTTACAAGAATTTCAGTAGTAAATGATATAACACCCCCAAAGTACATCTCCTCAATTTTGACCTTAGTAAAGCGATATGAATTATCATCATGAAATTGCATACATAACCCCCATCCATTCTGTTCAGTTTAAGGAAGGCTGTCTGTCATGTTTACCCTGGGCCATGCTTTCATGATAACCCAAAACCTATAACCTAATAACACTTTTTAAAACTAACACCATAAATTCATGCAGCCTGGTTTCTTGATAGGTAGATAGTTTTGACCATTGTATGCAGCAGTTTATACTATTTTAATATGGTTTGTAATCTAGAGGCTATAAAGTTTTAGAGTCAGTGATAAGGAATTGAGCATGAGATTCAAAAGTGTGCTAAGCTTCAAATTCTGTTCAACTGAAAGTTAGGCATATGCTGCTCTAAGCCTGGGAGTCAGTAAAGGTAATAAGTAAGACTCATATAGCAAAACCTAGAGACAAACTGGAATACATCTATTGACAAAGCAGTTATCATCAGAGAAAATTAAAAAAGCAAAACTTGAGGAATGAGTGCAGCACTATAATATGTGAAAAAGGCAAATCTTACACAAACATGAGGCGTGCAGTAAAATAACCTTAACACTTTTTGCATGTCTTAGTACAAATGGCTTGTATCACTTGTCAGAACTATTTTCATCATACAGCCAATAATGGAATATTTGGTTCATGTTGTTATTACAACTAATTTCTCTTTTAAAATATAATATCATACAATAGGTTAATTATTCAATCTCTGTGTATAGTCAAAGGGTTTTCAGTATCACGTAATATTATTGCCAGAATCCTTTTGGAATTTCATAAATTGGCATGAATTCCTTCTGACAACTGTATGACATCTTCATCCATAGGTGTCTGTCATGCTTGGCGTTGTTTCTCTCCTTCTTACCGAATTAGGATTTGTTATTTTAGAACAGGACTTTAGTTTTCATTTAAAATCTCCATAGAGTTTCAACAGATGGAGATACAGTATTTTCCAGAGTTTCTCCTTTGCTTTCTGTGACCCTTGTAGAATTATTTTGTGGATTAACAGTGTTCTTAAGATTTGGCTAATAAAACAAAGTCCATAAGAATTATTCTTTTCTCTTGATATATATGTCCCAGAAAGAATATCAGGAATTGGTAACTATAATCAATGTTTCTATAAAATTACTAGTCCTTTTTGGATTATTCTAGAAGCAGTCTATAAAAATCTGTAGCTCTGGGTTGTTTTTTGAACCTGTTTTCACTGTTTTTTCATAAATTAGTTCATGGAATCTTGTGCTCCAAATTCTACTGCTAGTATTTTTGCTCAATACTCATTAACATTTTAGAAATACATATAACAGCAAGCCTTCTTGCAGCAATATAGTTCTTAATCTTGAAGCAACAGAACATCTGATATAGTGTCTGGTTCTTTCAGACTGAAGTTCTTCCAGATTCATATTTTTTTAATTTTGGTTTCACCTATTTAGTATTCGCTGTCTTGAGCTAATAGCTGACTCAATAGTGATACTGTGCAGTAGTTCCATACTTAGAAACGTTTGTTATCTCTTCATGTCTTTGCTAGACATGGCTAGTCCAAAATGTTTAGAGAAGGCATTTGAACTTCTGTTTAGGTGGAATTGTTTTTACCCGCTGAATACGTCTTAGAACAAATTTGCATTTTCTTTTTGTTAATTTTCAGTTTCTCTTCCAATATCATCTAGACCTCATTATAGTCAATCATTGTATTCTTTTATGTCTGGTTGTAGCCTTCATCATATCTGTAAATGTCTGGTTTCATCTGTTGGATCATCTCCTTTGTTCACTTCTTTAGCAATAATCTTACCAATCTGTACCATACTGGCTGGGACCGTGAGAGTTGTAGTTCAACAACATATGGAGGACTGACTGCTGGTTCCTCATCCCTGCTGTAGATTCCTCTACATTGACTCTCACGTTATATTCTTTATTTTATTTTATCCCTTAGTGGCACTGGAATTTTCTCAGATGCATGAATTAGAGGTGGTACTTGTGGATTCATTTTCATGGAATATTACTCTGGTAAGAAAACTAGGCATTAAAGCAAATTTTGTAATTTGTATCCCCATCCCACTGATCTTCTTGATCTATTTCTATTAAGTTACCATTTTTATTTTTATTTATTAGATTTATATCCTGCTTGTAGATTTATATTTGGCCCAAGATGATGTGCTTGTGCCAAATTGAAATTAATAATAAAAAGATCCAGTTTCAGCATTGAATTGTGCACCTATTAATATTTTAACTGCAATTCAGAGTATCTTTGTAAGACTATGTTGTTATCTTTATTATTATTATTTTTTAAAAACTTTACAGTTCCACTCCTTGAATCCTGATTATCATATGAACACATCTATGCAGGATTTTTTGGCAGAAATATCATTTGCCTTTTTCTTGGATTTTTTATTTTATTTTTTTCTTTTACTTTTCAGTCCAGCATATAAATTTCTTCAAAGTAGTACTCGGATCCATTCCTGATTAGTTTCAGGGACCAGATAGTCTGCCAGGGACTGCCTACTGTTTAATAAAAGGATTTTTCTTGCATTTTCTTTTCAAATATGGTTCAAGTTCTTAATTTTCCCAATCAAATTAAAAGGTTCAGTATTTCATTATGGCTTCAAAAAATAACATCACACTATTTTGTTTATGTATTACAAATTTAGATAGTTTTCAGTCAAAAAGATGTCATGTAGAATAAAATCTTAAGCCTACCGTGTTTCCCCAAAAATAAGATCGGGTCTTATTTTCTTTTAGGCTTGAAAATAAGCACTCGGGCTTATTTTTGGGGAGGTCTTTTTTTTTTTTTGAGGTGCAGGAGGTGGGGAGCATGGTCACCTCATGGCTGCTGGGCCCCTTAACTGCGGCCCACGGATCAGCTGAGCCAGCGAGGGCCAGTGAGGCAGAAAGCCATCTGGCCCGTTGGAATTGGCTGCTCCCCCCCTCTACCCGGCTGCTGCTGCTGCTTGAGAAAAGGACAATCCTGGAAGATTGTGGGAAGCGTGTACTTACGATAGAAGCAAACCACAGCCTGTCTCTTTCAAGCCATCAAATGTCTGTATGTATGAGAGACAGAATGACAGAGGGGTGGGAGAAATGATGGAGGGGAATAACAAGATTGCAGGGAATGCTGTTTGAAAGGGTTTCCTCTCCGTCGTTTTTCTCTCTCTCTCTCAGTCTCTCTCTCTCTCTCTCCCTCTTTCTCTCTCTCACACAAACACACACAGACATTTAATGAGAAACAGCGGAGGGCAACCGGCTAAGGGGACTGACCCACCCCTGCCTCCAGCTCGGCTCTTGCTGAGAGGGTGGTGCACCGAGGCCTGGCCTCTGTGTGGGCGACCCCCGCCTGGCCAATGGCAGCGCCTTGTCTCCCACGTGAAGCCAGGTGGGCTTGACCCCTCAGAGCATTGGTGGCCCAAAATCGGGTCAGAGCCACCACCACCAGCAGCCAAGATCAGCAGGCCAGACTCAGTGAATTGGACGCGCTGTGGATGCACCACCGCCGCCTGAGAGGCAATCCTGGGATACGCTGAAGGCTCGGAATGGAGACTTTTTGATGAACGGCAGGAAAATAGGGGGATTTTCCTGCTTGTCACCCTTTCCTCAAGCTCAACACAGATGGACATCCCAAAAAGGCTCCATCCCGAGCCTTCAGCAATCCTGGGATGTGCGTCTTTTTCTCAAGCGACATTTGATTGTTTGAAAGGAACAGGGTGCGCCTGGAGACAAGGAACGTGAGGCTGCTCCCGGCCCTCGCTGGCTCAGCTGATCCTCGGGCCCCGATTAAGGGGCTGAGCAGCCATGAGGTGACTGGAGAAGGGAAAGGCTGCCTCTTGTGCTGACAATGTCCACCTCCTTCACTAGGCCTTATTTTTGGGGTAGGGTATATTATCAGGCCCACCCCAAAAATCAGGCTAGGGTGTATTTTCGGGGAAACACGGTAATACCATAAAAACTATTCCGTATATATAATCAAACTAAAATCAGAGATAAAACTTAAAATCAACTTCCAATACATAGACAGAGGAGCAATTCAGTCACCCAAAGTTCAGGAAGCCAACATAGGGGCAGTCTTGGGAAATGTCTTCCGAAAGGCCTAGTCAACACAAAGACATTGTCTTTACTGTCTGGCTGTAATAGATACAAAATTATGCTGAGGATGATATATAATACATATTTGTATAGCAGGCCTTCAAAAAAAGTCCTGAGAAATACCTTTTTTTTTGTTTAGAAATTGGATAATCACATCTTTCCACTGTTTCTCTGTATTCTGTTCATTTGAACTTAAGGCCCATTTTATGCAATTCATGTAAAAGATTCATCCCCATAATCACTAAATTAGACCACCAGCAATTTGTTGCACACAGTGGACTAGAGTTCGTTTCTTAAATTTAAATGATGCTGTTTTTCTGATAAGTAGAATTCATAAGTCAATAATAAAATAGGCTTGTTAGGGTTTACTGGAGATTTCCATTGCTTGTAGCAGTTAGAAAACTATGGTAGTCCACAGGTACTACCAAAAGGAATCCTAGTTGCTTGATCATGAATTCCATTCTGTATTGCTGTGAAGAATTACTTAGTAAGAGACAAGTCGGTCGTATCTCATATTATTCTTAATGCCTTTTCTTATCTAATTGTCATAAGTGAAATTCTTAATGTAATCATATTGCCTTCATCCTTTACTCTATCGTGACCCATCCTATTTTTGCCATGGACATCACTTTTTGTGAAGGCTTTTGCTGTTCTATTTTTTACTTCATCCTTCTTTCTTTCTTTCTCTTCTGGCAGTGTTGACATTTTCTTTTAGGGAAAACAAAAAGGGCGAAATATGTGTATTAAAACTAATTCAGAGTAACTCGACATTCTAAATTTTTTCAGGATGGTATTCTCTGTTACTTCTATCATTCCTACTATTTTTTGTGATTTTTAAATTTTTTACATTTAAAAATTAATTTTGAATTCATTTACTAGTTCATGAGTATAGAAAATAAAAACAGGTAGATGTAGACTAATAGAATCCAGTTTTCAATTTTTTTTAAGGAAGCAGATGTGTAAGCAAACCAAGATAGCAAAAGTGAGTGACAGTCATTACACGAAAGAAAAGTAAAACTTTAAAAAGATAAATTAGAACTCTTCAAGGCACACTTAATTATAAATAGGGACCATATTTAGAGATGACTATGAAGATGATTGATTCATTTAAAGATCCAACCAAATTGTCATAAATTTAATTAGCCGTAATTGTTTAAAAAAATATTGATTTCCTAACTGGTAATGTAAATATATTTGAAGTGTATATATGTAAATGTGAGTAATTTCTTATAAGAAACAGATTGGATAGAAATAGAGAAATAAATTCACAAATTAAAATTCTAAGAAAACAAATCTAATTGATTTAAAAATTGAACATAGGTTTGAAAATATTTTAGAATGTCACTTGTCAGTACTTTAAAAGCTAATTTTTTAAGGATGAATTAGCTCATTCAATAAAGAAAAGATAAATTGAACTGTTTTCCCACAACAGACCCATTTTACAGAAACTTTTAACATAAAAGTATAGATAATTTCTGCTTTATTTCAAGAAAAATGAATTAAGTGTTTGTTTTCCTCCTTTTTCTGTTTGCCAGCTGAGACACAATACCTTAAATTTACACAATATGGAGAACTTACATAAAAATTAACTTTGAATTAACTTGTTCATGGTAATAGCTTGAATAAAAAAGTAATAACCACACCTGGGCAGTTGTCCTACTAAAAACCATTTCAGGATGTTGTTACAGTTAAAACAAAGTCTTAGTCAGCAATCTGGTCAAAGACTGATTGCAGTAACAGTGGGGAAAAAACCAGCTGTAAGAATTCATTAATTCATCCAACAAATGGAATTGAATACTATCCTCAATAGCAGGCTTCCTCAAACTACGGCCCAT
>JANHJO010001745.1:56611-74799 GCA_032468235.1 Pseudoxyrhopus heterurus | reverse complement strand
CCCCCCCCCCCTCAAAACTTATTAATCTTTTAATTTGACTGACTTGATTCATGCCTCATTCTATTATACAACTTATTTAGTTGAGGTATGTCATGTTTTATAAAAATCTGAACTTAGCTTCAGCAAACCATGGTTAAACGAGCAAGGTCAAAAAGCAGAAGTTGAATTCTACTTTCTGAAAAAGAAAGGAGATGCTACATATGATTTAATTGTCTAGTATATCTTAAGAGAGAAATGTTAAAAAATAGGTCCTATTGGCTGACTTGAAACAGCGACACCTTGTGGTTTTCTACAGTAATGATAAAAATAAAGCTAAAGTAAGTTAATTCTTATTAATAGTATGGATTAAGTAATGGCTTACTGGTAATTCAGAATGAGAGTACTATAATTATTATCAAACATGAATGAGTGAAAGAAATATATATACTGGAGATCCCCAAATCTGGTTTCATTAGAGTTTACTTCCTGGTGAATATCTAATTTTGTACTTTCAGGCATGCACAAAATTAGATTTGGTTTCATAACCGCAAACTTCTACGTTTTTAATGCATTATTTTTTTTATTGGCAACTGACCTGATACCTACTGCACTATTCCATTTCTGGAGCATGCAAAAAAAATTAATTAAATCCAGAACATGACAATGTGGGGGAACGAGATCAAATTTGTGTGAGCTTTCCTGTATGCCTGATACTTTCACAAACTGGATGACCTACCTTTTCACCCAGGCCTTTGGTGAGCATGAAAAAGAACCCTTTTTGTCCCAAGGGTTTGTTATCTCTGCCATCTTTGTTCTTTTTGTGCTGTTTTCTTGTTTTAATGTTTTTAACAATTTGTAACCCAGCCAAAGTTGTAGGGAGTCAGAAGGCCTATGTAGTTCATAAATTGTTTTTTATTGAAAGAAGACTATTATAATTATTACTGTTAAGATAATGGATGTGCAAAATAGTGAAGAAGTAATTTTAGAGCAGAAGATTAATACTTTTATCAAGCAAAATTGGTTCCAAAAGTAGGTTGGAAGTTTCTCATTCAAATGCAGACTTAAAGATTGGGCTATGCTTCATTGGAAGCTGGAAAGAAAAGATTGCCTTTCTGCTATTTCAAGACACTCTGTTCCACTCTCTATGTCTGACATTTTTATGAGTTGTGGTGAGTTATGATTTGCTGAGTTGTGACTTACCAGCTACAGTGACTAATCATGAGAACTACCCTGTTTTGGTGAGGGGAGCTAGAAAACAATGTTTTTCCCTCATGGCTCCCAACATTTTTGAACAGCCTTCCTCCAGAAGCTAGGTTTTCCTCTTCAGTGATCAAACACCAAAAGTATTGTGTTTCATTTACTGCTGTTTATTTTGATTGGCTGATACTATTTTATGCTGTTGTCCTGAGCTGCTCTGAGACTAATACAGTTCAGCATGTAAGTTTAATAAACGAATAAAGCAATGACAAATTAATACAGCATGGTAAGCCACAATTTGGTTTGTATGGTTTTGACTAACTTCAGAAGTTCCCAAATATTCTCATTTCACAGAGTCCTTAGCATCTCCCAAACTATTATGCTTGGTGCCCCAGGGACAATTAGGACAGTTCTATTTAAAATATCCTGTGGCATCCTAGGGCATTGTGGCTCATAGTTTGGGAACCGCTTAGCTTGTTTAGTCAATTCAGCCTATGTAGAATTGCTATATGCATACCTTTTATTTTTATTTTTAGATGGAGTGTGGCTGGGGAATTCTGGGAATTAAAACCCACAAGTTTTAAACTTGCCAAGGTTGGATATCCTTGATGGAGTCCTAAGTAGCTAAGAGATTAAATTCAGATTGCATAGGGGAGCAATACAATTATCTTGTAAAGTCGAACTCCACTCTCAAGAATTTTATGAATACATCCTTAGGGGTTTTGCAACAGTACAGAAGTGCTTTGCAATATTTTTTTCCAGGATTTTTTTTTCTTCGTTGTCTAGTCTACAGCCTTGGGCCTGCTGGCCTCCTGTCCAGATTGTAACAAATCATCATGCTTCGTTTTTTTTGACATCAAGCAAGTTCAGCTAGATGCTGATAACTTAAGGAGAATTCCACCTCAACAATGAGGCCTTCTCTTGACTATAGAAAAGGGACAAGTTTTAATGCTGCAGATTGAAAAGACAGCAAGTGACAAGATTAATGTGTTCTATGTTTCCTGAGCAACAAAGCCAGAGAATTTACATAAATCTATAAAAACTCAAAGAGCAAATGTGCGTAAATCATGTTTTCCATCTTCTTTTCACAATACTGTGCTTTGAAAATAGAACTAGTGCAATATTGCCATAATGGTTTGGCATCTAGTTTTAAGCTAAGTTTACATGTCACATTACAGGTAAGCCATGGTATGATTGTCTTTTGCTTATCATAGGGAAGAAGGAGAATCTTTGGGGGGGAAAGTTATGCTTTGATTCAGTGGTTGACCACTCCTGGTTTATGATTTACTATTTGAAGGTTGCAGCACCTGGATGAGCTTAGAAATTCAACAGCATCAGAACTTGTTAATACACTACTTGGATAGGAGACTTGGGGCTAGGCTATACTTGGCATGTCAGAGAAATATCACTGCCCTAGAAAACTGCCTAGAAGTGTCTTTGCTGATTTGAAGGTAGCATTCAGTTCACTATTGATGAGACTAGGGGCTAAATTAGCCTGTTAGGAACCGGGTCACACAGCTGGAGGTGAGTGGCAGGCAAGCAAGTGAAACTGAAAACATTCCCCTCCTCCCCCGGTCCATGGAAAAATTGTCTTCCACGAAACTGGTCCCTGATGCCAAAAAGGTTGCGGACTGTTGGTGTA
The DNA here is from genome assembly GCA_032468235.1 of Pseudoxyrhopus heterurus. Classification (NCBI taxonomy): domain Eukaryota; kingdom Metazoa; phylum Chordata; class Lepidosauria; order Squamata; genus Pseudoxyrhopus; species Pseudoxyrhopus heterurus. The sequence continues at coordinate 71,981 of JANHJO010001745.1, read as the reverse complement.
CAGTAGACAATAAATTATTATGACCTATTACCGGTACTATGCTACATAAAACTGTCTACCTGTCCAACAAGAGTCAAGCATTAACTTATAATTGCTCATCGGTTATTTCTATATTAATTCTTTCACGCACATTTCCTTTTATGTGCTATTATAACACTGCTATTATTTTATCCCTTATCTTAGATCTAAATGTCAGTAACATGTAGACTTGTTTAGTTTTAGGACAGAATTATGCAAAATATAAATTGTAGTCTTTCCCAAGAGACACAACGGATGTGGTTAATTGAAATAATTGGCACCACTATTGTGCAATTAATGGATTTTTATTATATTTTAATGTTCTTTAACATGCAAGAACCAAATAAAAGACATTAAAGTGTATGCACAGAATACTTCCAAAACAATAGTTTTATTTGCCAGCTGCAAAGGAAATAATTTTGTCTATTAGCATGCAAAGATAGATTTGCAATGTAGTGTTATCTGCATAAGGACTGTAGTAGAAGAAATCCAGATTAAAATTATCAGTATAATTTCTCTTGCATTTAGAAATATGTCTTCTTTCTACAGAGGTATACTGTATGTGATATCATGTTGGCCCAAAGTAAATTGTGTGGAAGATTCTTTACACCCTTAATTATTATTGTGAAGTTCACTTTCTCTCAGAAGAAAAAAACAAACGCAAATTTAAATTACTGTGTGTTAGCATTGATCTTTGCTTTATTGAGGCTACAACAAAAAGTCACTGGAGATAAAACAGCATGCACAATTCCAATAAGGAATCAAAGATAATCTCTGCAAAGACCATTTATACTAGACACTTACTTCACTGATATTTTGTTTCTTCCACTCCGAATAACTTTTTTACATGGTAGAGTTAATGCTATGTCATCTGAATCTGGAGGGAAAATGTAAAGTATTTCTACAAGATTATTTCTGCCTTACAGAGGCAGTTTCCCATGTTTCGCTGCATGAGCCCAGAGATTGATCTTGATATTTTACACTAACAGGCTAGTTAGCAGAACAGAGAGAAAATGTTAGCAAACATTTAAGAATTATTTGCTTCCGAATTCCATCCCAAGAAATGATCGAAGTTCTACACTAGTTCAGTCATGTGGTGAATGAATAAGAAGCTTTTCTCCCTGATAAGACATTTAAAAATGAATCTTAACATTTGTATCCCTTACCTTTGGCCTCAAATTCCTAGGATAGTAAAAGATAGTGAGATTCACAAATCATTAGCAGTACTTATAAATAGTAAGTGAAAGCAAGGAAATAATATACAGTGTGTCATAAGCCTTCTATGCAACTCTCGGATTCTCTTTCTTGGAATATAAATTGTGCTAAAGGCTGTTTCTCAATCACTTTCCCAGTGGCGATTGAGCTACCGGGAAAAGGTTAATTCTATTTCTTCTAGCTAGCTAGGGCTTTAAAATCTCTTTGTATTCCATGGAAGTGCCCTCAGTATTATGCTCTATTTTTCAGGCAAAAGCAATGACTTTGGCTCTACTCTCAAAATTTAAAAGCCAGTGGGAAGGCAAGCTGATCAGAGCACTGATAAAAAGCAGGCGCCCAGAGGACCTTGTGAGCGCCCCCATAGCTACTCCTCAATTTACAATCACAATTAGGATCAGAATGTCTGTTGCTAAACTATATGATTGTTAAGTGAGTCACACCCAGTTTTACAACATTTTTTTGCCATGGCTGTTAAATTAATCCAGTTTCCCCTATTGACTTTATTGGTAGCTGCCTGGGAATATTGTAAAAGGCAATCACATGACCCCAGGATGCTGCAACCATTTGTAGATAGATACATGCTGGTTGCCAAATGCCAAAATGTTGATCACTGCAACAGTCATAAGTGCAATGACCAGTTTTAAGTCACTCCTTTTAGAACCATCCTAATTTCAAATGGTCCTTAAACAAATGGTCATTTGTCAAGGACATTTAATTACTTTTTCACTTTTGAATCTGGATTGTTGCACAGCCATATCATTTTAAACTATTACAATTTTTAAAGCTCTGATCTGTTCCTGGTGCAAATTATTGAGAATGCATATTTTCCCCAGCTGGCAAATACATTGGCTTCTACAGCATCTTGTCCACTTAGCATGTCTGCTGGCTGTGGATGGAGCAATAGGAAACAGGTTTTGAGATATCACCCACACATGACACATTCAGAACTTCTTCTATTCCCCATTGCTCACTTTCTTGACTTTATTTTATTAGACCTCCTTGGTTTCTTTCTAAACTGGGAAGTTCTACTTATTCCAGTATTTCTCAAACTTGGCAACTTAAGACTTGTGGACTTCAACACCAAAAATTCCTCATCCAGCCAGCTTGAACTTGCCAAACACTGTACAGTACTACAATATTACACTCAACCAAAGCTTAGGACCTAATTGTTAGGGAAGAGGGGCTTTGAGAGAGCACTTTTTCAAGCTGAGGACAAAATATTGTTTTTCTGACACCTGTTTTGTGGCAAACTAGGTCTGTTGTCTACTTGTCTTAATCCAGGTGACCCTGTCCAGTAGACTGTGTTTGTATAAGAAATTCAAAATACAAAGCATAGCTAGAACATTTAGTACATGCCCCAAGTTTCTTGTAATCAGACTATGCGCACCATTTAATGATTTCCAGGAAACAGTATCCAGTACAACTGTATGAATGTTTCTTTTGATTTCTCATACAAATGATGCAAAACTCTGAAATTGAGTAATAAGCATTGTTTGCACAGTCCTCCAATGTTATTGCAATATCAGCACATTTAGCAGTACCAAAGGTTGAACAAACTCGAGTATACAAATTCTAGTCTCTTTTGCAGCCATTTTAATTAAGTAAAATCATTTTCTTAGCATGGCTATTAAGGTTTGCATTCAATCACAATTTTGATCATATAATCATCTGCTGGTCTAGGAGAGCTAGAAGCTTGCACTGCACTCGATTTTGTAATCCCAGTGGTTTAATTAAAAAAAAAGGATATCCTTTTGTGGATCAAAGAAACGTGCAGTGATTTAATCAAGATAGACCTACCTTTAGAAAGCTCAGAGATAAAATCCTAAGTCCTATACACATTGGAGGGCTCTGAATAGGGCAAATGCAGTTTGTAAAGTAGCCAGTTTGCTCTAGTGGTTAAGATGCTGGCCTAAGAACCAGGAGATCATGAGTTCTAAAGGCATGAAAGCCAGCTGGGGGACTTTGGGCCAGGCTCTCTCTCTCAGCTCACCTCATAAGAGTTGTTATGGGGAAAACAGAAGAATGAAAGAATATTAGGTATGCTCACCGCCTTATTTATAAAAATAATGGCGGGATAATTTTTTTTTAAAAGTAATCCAGCATTAAGTAGTGAAACTACTCTTCACCAATTATATATTTGTAGACGCATATCAGGGACAACCTAGAATTGGATTACAACTCCCATCAGGCAGTAATGGAACTTGTATTGGCACATCTGGAGCGCAACCGCTAACTTAATATAAAATGCAAGTAGGCACGCCTAAAAAAAACCTTTATCGACATATCTTAATAATGTTAGGGACGCTCTGTCGCTGATTATCCAAGACAAAGCCGTGGAAGACTGGAGAAATCCGAAACCCTCCCTGACTTCTCGGCGTCTTCGAGGTCGTTCGTCCCTATTTCAAGCGAAGACAATCCGTAGCTCCCAGCTAAGCCTTCGCGCGATTCCTGCGTTGCTTCATGGCGTCCCGGAAAAGGCGCGTGCGCCCCGCGGGAGGAGCCGCCCTTGGGGCGAAAGGGAGGGGCGGCCGCGCGAGCCAAGAAACGGCGTCTGCCCCGCGGGTCTCCCGATTTCGGGGAGGGAGGGAGGGGGCCGTGTCGCACAGAAGCTGGGCGGGCGCGTCAGAATGAAGCAGGGGGCGTGGCTCGGAGGAGGAGGAGGAGGAGCAGGGTGGGGGGAAAGGCGGTGCGCTCGCGCTCGCTGGCTTTTAAGAGGACCGCCGGTCTTGACGGGAGGAAAAGGCATGACATGTACGCATGCGCGGTCAGGGGCTCGCGTTGTCTGCCGGAGCCGGCGATGGGATTCCACGGCGGGTGAGTGGCCGGGCGGGGAGGAGGCCTTCGCGGTCGGGATTCGAGAGCTTCCCGGGAGTCGGGAGGCTGTGGCGGAGCCGAGGGAGAGACGGAAGGCTCACAGTCCTGCCTCGGCGGCTTTTCTGTTCTGGACGGGACAAGGTGGAAGCAGGACGGGCATCTCCTTTCTCCCCTCCGGATCCCTGAGCGCCTTCAAGGAGGCGGCTGCGGCCAAGGGCACCGCGTGGTTAGCGGCGGCGGCGAAGCGCCTTCTCTCTCTTCCCTCGCCTTGCCCGACTCTCTTTGGGGGAATCGCGAGTGTTGCTTAGGCAGACCCGTAAGCCGCCGGTCTCCCCTCGCCATCTCAGGTGTGCCGGACTCCCAACTCCCATGGGCTTGGGATTGTAGGAGCCGAAGCCCGGCACGTCTGGCCCGCCTGGGGCTTTTGGAGAAAGCGGGCAATCCCCTGCCCGGAATGTGTGGGATGATTTCAAACAGTTAATGGAGAAGAATCAGTTTCTGTTTCTAAAATAGAAACAAACGTGTCTCTGGATGTTGAACTCCAAATCCTAACTTCTGGTTTCATTATATGTATGTATGTATGCATGTATGTATGTATATATGTATATGTGTGTGTATATGTATATATGTGTATAGAGATAGAGTTATAGAAATATAGAGATATAGATATGTGTGTGTAAATATACATATCTGTATCTATAGATACACACCTATGTGTCTCTCTCTCTCTGTGTGTGTGTGTAAAACAGATGCCTGGCAATGGAAACAGTAATTTTATTCAGTGTTTTGTTTAGCATTGGCTTTTATGTGTATTAGGCATAGTAGCTAAAGTATTAACTTTAATAGTGAAAAAAAATCTTCATTTAACTATCTGAAGATATTTTATCCTTGCAAAACATGTCCCTTGTTACCCAGTTTGCAGCTGCCCAGCCCACCTCTGCCCCATCATTTCTCAATATCTGCCAGTAGGTATGCAGTATTTTCTTAGAAGCTTTAGCTAATTTCTAGACTTGTGTCCCTGGTGGTCGCAGTCTGACACTATTCTGCCTTTTTTGTGTGTGTAATGTTTGTTGTTTGTAAATTTCTTCAGATGTGTAGAAAAATGCACCAAATGTATTTTTCAGTCTTTCTGCTGAAGTCAGGTATTCAAGTAACGTACTTGGTTGCTTTATTTTTATAACAACTTTCCAGTTTTATTTTTGTATTTTTAAAAAATGTTTTATACTGCGAGTCAAAAAATCAGCTATCAAAATGGTCCACAGTTTCTCTTGAGGGGAAAAAACATGCTGTAAAAAATTTGGTGTATAGAATGTGTGTGCATGGTGAAGTAAGTTTGTGTAAGAATACATGACTATATAAGAATGTGATTCCTTGACATAGGAATGTTTTATATAGAATTGTTTATGTTTATTGCTGATTATATTTCTGTTTTAATCCTGTTTGCCTATAGTAGGATTATAAACTACTCTTGCCTATAGTAGGATTATAAGTACACTAAGTCAGTTGGCAGATAAGCCTAGTAAAATAAATAAAAAATAGTAAATACGTCTTTGAAAGGGAAAAAAATATCTATATTTCCCTGGGGAAATCACTAATATAAAAATCCATGAATTAAGCACAATTCAGACAATTGTCTTTTGACACTGACAACCATACTATGTTAATTTCTGCTTTGGTAGCTGCCAATGTTGCCTCTTATTCCTGAGGGCCGTAATTATTAAACTGTATTGTTTGTTGTCATTCCTTAATTAGTTCATTAGAATATAAATTTATTTTTTAAGAATAAGCAGGGCAAAGGCCAACGGTTGTCTGATTCTGTGATTTGAAAGCAAAGCTGTGCAAAAAGGAATGGGAGTGGGAGAAAGAAAGAAACCAAGCTGATATAGGAAAAGTAGGAAAAAATAAGACTAAATAGGTTACTATTGTGAATTTAAAATAGTTGATTCTTGGAATTGCCTCTTCAATCAAGAGTTGTAGTGTTCAAGTAATGTAATGTTAGTAGCAAAGAGCTCTTCAGGAGACCCGCCAGTAGGACATGAGTCATTGAACAGAATTGAGACTTCTGTACCATATGTGCTTACTTTATTTATTTAAAGTTTCGTTCCAATTACAGTAGGTGGAAATAGAAACTAGGTGTTTCTGGAATAGCTTAAAATTGTCTAACAGATAATATTTGTTCTTGACAATTACTATGTCAAATATTGGATTATTGATATTTTTAAAAACTAAATTTCAGTATTGTATACATTGGTATAAAACCATGACCTTTTTTTTTTTAGATATACCAATATGCCTGGATCCCTACCTGTGAATGCTGAAGCCTGTTGGCCAAAAGATGTGGGAATTGTAGCTTTGGAGATCTATTTTCCTTCCCAGTATGTTGACCAGGTAGAATTAGAGAAATTTGATGGAGTGGACGCAGGCAAATACACTATTGGCTTGGGACAATCCAAGATGGGCTTCTGCTCTGACAGAGAAGATATCAATTCACTCTGCCTCACTGCAGTCCAGAAGCTGATGGAGCGGAACAGTCTGTCCTACGATTGCATTGGAAGACTTGAAGTTGGAACGGAGACGATCATCGACAAATCCAAATCTGTAAAGACAGTCCTGATGCAGCTCTTTGAAGAATCTGGTAACACAGATGTGGAGGGCATTGACACAACAAATGCATGCTATGGAGGCACAGCTGCACTCTTCAATGCCATTAACTGGGTGGAATCTAGTTCCTGGGATGGTAAGTTTGATCATCTGGGGCAACCCAAATCTTGAATAAATTGAAAAAGGAGTCAACAAAGGTACAGTTTCCAAAACCCTCCATAAAAGTACCTTGGTACTTAACACCTATTCAAATCAAGATTTTCTCGATATGTATTTCAATTATTGCCACTTAGCCACAACTTGTTAGAAATGTTATAGAAATCCAGAGAGGTAATGCATTGCCAAATCCTCTGTTGTTGTTTACATTGCATAAGACTGTTTAAAAAATGTTTTAATTATTACAGTATCAGAGGTGAATCTATGGGAGGAGCTAATGATGAATGCTTTTCAGCTTCTAACTAAATGTAAAGTATCTAATTGAAATACTTACAACACTATACAAAGTAGGATGGTGCAATGTTGACATGCGGAAGTATCAGAAATTATCTGGGTGAGGATAGAGGTTTGTATCCTGATATGTGAGGCATGAAAAACATTATAATCCCCCAAAAGATAGCAGTGCTGCTAGTCATTGTTCTATCTGCAAAATAGGATAAATTCTGATTGTCAAATCACACTTATTTGAGTAGGTTTTATAGCAGTTCTTGCTGTACTAGAAAAGTTTTCAAGACAAAACTCTTGATAAGAGTCATTAAGTGTAGCAACTAACAGATTTATAATGGTGTAGGTCAGCTTAAGTTGAAATATAAGAATATTCTGTGAGATAACATCTTTATAGTTTATCAGCCTTTCATAATAAATCCAGCATCATCTTAAGCTATTACCCTGTGAACATTTTCTGCTTATCCTACAAGTTCTATGGCACCTAATCTAGTCATACCTTCCTCCATGCTACTTCCTTGTTATTGACACAAATGCCGCTTAGAAATGCTCACACTTGTCCTCGTATACAAAATGCAAATTTGTATAACAGGATATGTGTCAACACAATATAATCAAAAATTCATAATGGGATTTTAAATGCTAAATGTAGAAATGAATGGCTGCAGTTGATTAAAATAGTTGCAGGTTGAATAACTCTGGATGGGATTGTTTCTTTTTGCATTAGGTTGTCTCAACTGACATTTCTCGTAATCTTGATGCAGTCCATTCAGCATGTATTTGTATTTTTTCAGGGCGTTACGCACTTGTTGTTGCTGGAGACATAGCTGTATATGCCACTGGGAATGCCAGACCAACTGGAGGAGCTGGTGCTGTTGCTATGCTTGTGGGTCCAAATGCACCCCTCATTTTTGAACGAGGTTAGTGCTCTGTTACCACTTATTCTAAAAGAAATACTGCTTATAGAACTAATGTTCACATTAATGGCCAAGTTCACATGATACCCTTAGCCAACTCAGTTACAGTTCTACACTCAGATATCTGGTTAGTTTAACTTTAAACATATGCAAATATGTATACCTCAGGGTTATTGAGTCCTTGGTGCTCTCCAAGTTTGATGGTTTGCTTGTAGACATTTAATTACTCAACTAGATAATGTCATGCCAGCAATGAGATCACTTAGTTAGGCAATAAACCAAGGTCAGAACACCAAGGACTCCATGATTTAACTTCGATCAGAGTTTTTTGGCTAGCTTAGCCTGATGCGTAAGTCTAGGGCATTTGTTTGAGGTTCTTTCACATGGCTGAGATAAAATTCCTAAGGTCCTTGAACCAGCATATCCTATGCTAGCATTTATGGTAGCATATTCTAGCTTTTGTTGACCCACTGGTAATCCTTACCTTGGCACATACAGGTCAGTAAATGGTATTACGTAGGGCATGCTAAGGATAGGGATTACTGGATTCATCAAGATTTATTTTTCTCCCCTCCCACCAAGTATCAACCTGCTCTTTCAGTGGGGTTCTACTGGAATGAAAGAATCGGGGCATTTTTGAGATATGGGTAGACTGGCTGGTTTAGCCACCTATCAAAACCTGCCCAGACTTAGTACAAATCTTTTTTGCCCAGGTGTGTCAAAGAAAACTCGACCATCAGCCAATTGTTATTAACTTTTCGGAATGAGCTTATGGCTGCTCTGAAATTTCCAATAAAAATCTGAAAGCACCTGCTCAAAGCATTTCTGCCAAATCAGAACTGATCAGCAGGTTATTCCAGAAAACGTCTTTAAAAACAGCTCTTATCCACTAGCATCACCATTCAGCCATTACAGGTAGTCCTAGACTTACAGCCATCTGTTTAGTGACTGTTCCAAGTTACAACAGCCCTGAAACAAGAGACTTAGGAGCATTTGGCATGTTTACGACCACTGCAGCATCCCCATGGTCACATGATCAAAATTCAGATGCTTGGCAGCAGCTTCCTATTTATGATGATTGCAGTGTCTCTGGGTCATATATTTTTCCAGCAAGCAATATCAATGGGGAAGCCAGATTCACTTAACAACTGTGTTACAAACATAATATCTGTTGTGATTCATTAACAACTGTGGTAAAAAGGGTTGCAAAATGGGGAAAAATTCACTTAACAATTGTCTCGCTTAGAAACAGAAATTTTGGACTCATTTGTGGTTTTAAGTCTAGGATTACCTATATTCAGGCTGATCCAAGCGTTCAAGACAGGATTTAACTGGGAAACTTAATGTGGGTGGCAGAAAGATAAGATTGAAAGGTCTGGTCTTCCCCACTGCAGAATGGCTTTAGAAAACAGTATCCAGGGGATGAGAGAGGATTTGACATGTGTGTTGCAGCCTAAAGTAGCTAAGTGATGCTTGCTGATCCCACCCCTGAGGTGGGATTAGCTGACTAATGGTTGCTGAAGGGTATCAGATTATAGCTACAGTTTGTTTCTCACTAAAGGGGGGAAAACACTGGAACAACTAACTAAGGCTAACTTTAAACAATCTCTGATAGGTTAGGGATGAAATAAAGGCAATCACACATGAGAACAAGGCAGGAAAGGCAGAGGTTGTTGGAATATATTTGTGGCCTGATTAAGTACAACTGAGGAAAGACTCCTGTTTATGTCTCACTGTATTGTGCAACCCCAGAACAAAGGTTAAGTTAGTCACCACATCAAATGAATTCTGTAAATAATATCCATTGACAGTTTACTTGCTTTGCTTACTTTGGACTTTTGCACTTTTAAAACATCAAACTAACAAACCTGGAGTAATTGCCTCTTTTCTACCTGTACAGTCATAAACAATTTTCCAAGTATGGTAGCCAGGATGTTAAACATATTCATTTTTCCATTGGTAATGCAAATGGATTATTTACATGAGCATCTATACCAGTGATGTCGAACCTATGGCACGTGTGCCAAAGTGCCACATGGAGCCATGTCGCCCGGCACACCAGCCGTCACCCAGCCCAGCTCCACTGCGCGTGTGCGCGTGACCCCGTTTTTAGCCAAAAAAACAGCTGTTTTTCGCCTCCTTTTCAAACTAAAAACCCGGGGTTTGTGCGCGCATGCGTGGGGGAGCCTCTGGGGGGTCGTGTGCGAACCCTCAGAGGCCCCCCCATGCATGCGTATGCAAACCACCAGTTTTTAGCCGAAAGAAACGGAAAAACAGCCGTTTTTTGGCTGTTTTTCGGGCTAAAAACCCGGGGCCTGTGCGCGCATGCGCGGGGGGGCGCATTGTATTGTGGGTGGGGGGCACGCGGGAGTGCACACACACAAGCGCATGTGCAATTTGGCACGGGAACCAAAAAAAGATTGACATCACTGATCTATACAAATGAATTGGCTTAAAGATCAAGAGAACTGAATAATTCTACAAAAGCCCTCTCTTTGGATGTTAAATACTGCACTTTCCATTTTCTCAGAGAAATGAAAAATTGAAAGTACTGTCTCACTTCTTCAACACTTCCCATTAACTCTAGTTCTGCATAGTGCATCTCTGTATTGGAAAAACAGCTTGTGAATATATAACTCTTTCGTATGTGAATTTTTCCCTATAGGATTGCGTGGGACCCACATGCAGCATGCATATGACTTTTATAAACCTGATATGGTATCTGAGTATCCTGTGGTAGATGGCAAGCTATCCATACAATGCTACCTCAGTGCACTGGATCGCTGTTACAATGTCTATCGGAAGAAAATTTGTGCCCAGTGGCAGAAAGGTATGCTAGAAAATGTAATTGTAGACTCGGGTTCCCCTTTTTTCTCTTTGGGGTGTTATTATCTTCTATAACATTTTGAAAGGTACTACAGACTTAAAACATTTCCCATCCACACTTGAAAATGGCACACAAATCTTTTACTGGTTTAGGAACACAGAATATCTTGAAACTAAATGTTTACTGCAAGGACATTGTAGCACTTTATCAATATCATTTTGACTCAGGAAGGAGATTGTTTGAAGTAATAATAGTTCTTGAGAGGTGTGTTTTAACAATGCACAAGACCTATATGTTTTTAAGAGAAAGCCTACTTGATAATTTTTAGAAAGTGGGGAAATACTGGATGGGGGGAAATAGGTATTTGAAAAGGGGGAATACTATTCCACTCATGAAATAATAAGAATGTAAGACGCAGGTATTGTAAATAAATGAATTGTGCTACATTGAAAGAACAGGTAAAGAAAGTATAGGTATGCAAGAGTAAGGAACAACTAGAGCAACATCAATCAATAAATATTTAGCTCTATGTGTATTGAGGCTTTAATCAAACCAGGATGGTTTGTGTTTATTGCTACTCTGAATCTTTTGAGAGATGGTGTCAAATTTTGTTAAATGATAAGTTTAAGATTCGTAAATTGTAAACACTCATTTTTCAAGAATCTTAATCTTAGAATAACTATATTTACATTCCAGTACCATGTTTGCTTACATGGAAATAAGCTGTTTTTCAAAGGCATATGTGGGATTTGCAGTTTTAAGACAGATCATTTCTAGAATGCCATTGTTTTTATTGTTTTTCTTTTTAATTTTTTTAGAGGGAATTGACAAGGACTTCACCCTGAATGATTTTGGCTTCATAATCTTCCACTCTCCATATTGCAAACTTGTTCAGAAATCTGTAGCCCGCCTGCTGCTGAATGACTTTCTTAATGAGCCAACACTCTCGAAAGAAAATGACATTTACAATGGCCTGGAAGCATTTAGGTAAACTATCCAAATACAACAGTTATCTCAAAAGCAAGATTTGGAAGATATTTTTAACATTGTACTTAATGGCAATATATAATCGAGACCTACAGAGTTATGTGTCATCCAAATGTTTTATTCTTTTTTTAAAATACATTTTTTAATTTTTTTCTTTATGTATACATCTTATGTGTGAACAGAGTTGTTTTTGGGTATCATTCCTATTAAACCAATCCATCATAATAATATTAATTTCTATCACATTACTCCCAATTAAATCATCCTTATATTCTTATCTAAACATATGCAGGCAACTTTTCATTTTTCTTAAACAATCAACATTTCTCTATAAACCAAATTTAATTAATATCATTCATAATAATCCAATTCATATTAATAGTAATAATCATCTCTATCACCTTTATCAATTTAACTTAACTTTTTAAGCATTGAAAAGCAAAAAAGAAAAAAGGGAAAAAAGGAAAAAAGAAAATAATAATAATTGGGCTTCAACAGACCAAGAAATACCTCACTTATCTATATCAAATTAATTCTAAATACCATTCAATCCTTTGTGTTTATGCTAACAATGTTATTTATCTTCATCATTTTTATCAACTAAATATACAGTAATTCTCATTTTATCTTTTCATTCAATCCTTCATATTCATATTGACAATATTATTAGTCTTTTTCATTTTTAGCAATTAAGTATAATTCCCATTTTGATATTTTACTGTCACATTTAAATAACCTTTTTATATTATTTCAACTTCTATAAACAAGAATTGCCCCACTGTTCACCTTATCTCTATTTTCATCTCTATCTTTTATATTCCCTCCATACATTCACTTTTACATATAAACACAGTTAATTCTAAATATCATTCATATCTGTCCCTTTACTACTAACAATTCTAACAATACTAATAATCTCTATCACCTTAATAATGCACTTGCCTAACATCTATAACTTCCAATCTTTCTATTATTTTCTTTCATTGTATAAACATTAGTAGTTAATATTGGCCCTAAAACTTTAATTCTGCCTTAGTTTACAATCAGGCTAACCAAACACTTAAATGGCCACTTTTAACCATCGTCTCTTCTCGTTAAAGATAAAATCCTTATCAGTCTTCTGGTTTGTGTCACAGGCTTCTTTTCTTCATCTCTGCTTTCATCTGAGTCTTCTTTCTTCAATCTCAGTATTTTTCCTCTCAATGCCTCTTATTGCCACATCTCCGAGTTGTCTGTGCATGTCTCAGTCTCCTTTTCAAAAGTATTCCCTTGTCTCTCCAGTTGTTTGTTTCTCTGTTTTATCTAGTGTCTCTTCCTGTGTCACCTGATTTGTTAGTCCTGCCTTCTGCACCAATCCTTGTTTTTTAAACTGTTGATATAGCCAATCATGCTGCTCCATCTGGTCTCTTTGTCCTTTTTGCTCAATTTTTTTCTGTTCCCCCTTCTTCGTTCTGCTGCTTCATTTATTGGCTTTTCTATACTGTTTCTGAAGTTAATTCCTTCATCTCAAAGGTGTCTTGGTCTTTATTCATTATATCTAGGATATTTTTTCTCATTGTCTCAAAAATCATGTCTATTTTGTCCATCTGAAAGCCTGGAGAGATTGCATCACACAGTCCTCCTTCTTCCACCATTTCTACCACCATTTCTTCCTTTCCAATATAGTGGCTATAAAGGTAAAGTAAATAGTCCAGTTTAAAATATACGAAATTGTAAGCTTTTAATTCTTAATATTTTCGCTGAGCCTTGGGAGCTGTTTCTCTATCAGTAGATAGCACTCTTGAATTATTTTCTAAATATTACTCTAATAAAAAAGCTATTTTGCCACGTTTCCAAATGTCAGGGTCACTTCTTTTAGGTTTTAAATTTCTTGGGATTAATATTTGCAATGAAAAGGAATCAATTTACCCAGCGACACACTCTGTTCATTTCTCACTTCCCCCTGTATGATCTTGTATCCTGGCTGACTCCAACTTCGAGGCAGCCATATTGATCATCGTTTGGTACCGTCTTCGGCTTAGGGGGATTTTCCTGATCTGGGAGGAAAGATGCGGCTCTCCTCAACCTGCCAGGGTTGCCTGCCCTCTGCTTCACCGCCCCTCCAAGGCAGCTATGGCTCTGTTCACAGCCCTCCGATGGGCAAGCCTGGACTGGGGTCCCGGAGGTCTCGGTCCCTGCGTCCAGCTATGCTGGAAGTCAAACAGGAAACCAGAAAAAGCCAATTTCTGAGGCAGAGCTTATTAGAAACAATGATATGGTCTTCTCAGCAGTCAGTCCTAATTAATAATCTTGCTGTGTGGTAGCACTAGGAAAAGGATACTGGTAAGTACAAATAATGTTGGACACTAAAGGATTTGCTCTGGGTAAGGCCAGTGGTTGATTTTAGGGTTAGAACCCAGTCATTGGGATTTAAAAAAAGAGAGCAATATTCAGATTTTTTTTTATAGGGACAATATATTTGTTTGTCTAAGTACTCCTTGACTTACAATCACAATGGCGTCTGGAACCTCATCTCTAAGCACTTGGGCCCAATGTGAGTTTGGCCAAATTTTATGACTTTTTTTTTGCTACAGTTGTTAAGCAAATTCAGCCATCCCATTGACTTTGCATGTTAGAAGTCATTAGGAAGTTTGGAAATGGCAATTATGTGGTTCTGGGATACTACAACCATTGTAAATACATGGCTGAATTTTGATAATGTGACCCTATGGATGCTAAAATGATCAGTAGTGTGGGGATTGGCCATATGTCACTTTTTCCAGGGCTGTTGTAATTTTGATCAGTCATTAAATGAATGGTTGTAAGTTGAGGATTTATTTTAACACAAGAATAGCCCTAAAATAATGGAAGAAATGGTATCACATAATCAGGAATCAAGAAGTTACTCCAGATACATACAAAGAGTGATCTTCTTTTCACTCAAGGACAAGGGATAGAGTTCATGAAAAATACTCTTTTGCATACAATGAGCTATTTCCATACTAAGCACTTACTAATATCAATGTTTAGAAGACTGCATTTCCTCACAGTGGTTACTAACAGTTAACTTCTACAGTAAAACTCCCCACCCTTTATATAAATAAAATAAGCTGAAAAATAGTTTACATGGATTCTCACTAAAGCAAATATCCTTCTTAATGTGACTATTCATCAGCATTCTGACTGCATCTTCTTGACTATAAGGTCAGAGCTATTTATTTTGTTAACAAAATATAATGATTCAAGTAGAGGGCTTAATTCAGTTTTATAGGACAGTTATATTTCTCAAATATAACTTTGCTTAATTTGGTATGTTTTTAAATAAAAAAATTCTAAATGTACATGTATTACACATAGACATACTTATTTGAGCACATTTACAGACTAAAATAGCACATTTACAAACTAACTAATTTACAGACTAATACAGACTAATCCCTTGGACTGCAAGGCGATCAAACCAGTCAGTCCTAGAGGAGATCAACCCTGACTGTTCTTTAGAAGACCAGATCCTGAAGATGAAACTCAAATACTTTGGCCACCTAATGAGAAGGAAGGACTCACTGGAGAA
>JANHJO010001745.1:6965-18815 GCA_032468235.1 Pseudoxyrhopus heterurus | reverse complement strand
AGAAAGTGACAAATCGTCCCCCCCCCTCAAAAAAAACCTGCACTCTTCTGAATCATCAGGAGTCAATATCATTTGGCTTGTATGAAATCATGTTAAACTGTTGTCTAATTTACTATGAAAATGTTTTGCTTCTGTACCAAAAAACAAATGTTCTGCTTTGTGGATATAATCAACACCTGCTTTAAAATTAAATTGTGTGATAATTGTTGCTACTTTTTTTAAAAAAGATTTCTTCTAAAGATAAACATCCTTCAATCTAGCCTGATACTCGATCTAGTGACAAATATCTGAGACAGCTTTTATTAATTATTAGCTAGAAAACCTCCCCAAAGGAATGGCTAGTTAAGAACTAGCACTAGCAAATGAATTAGACTCTTTTTCTTCTTGCATATTTTGAGGAGGGAAGCAGGCTGTAGGAGAGAGAGAAGAAAAATTGGGGATGACTGAAGACAGAAGTGTCCGGATCCTCCATAAAACGCCACCAACAAAGCAGGCAAAGATACTTGAAAGCACCAGGAGTCAATATACTTTTGATAGCACCACCAAGACCTAAGATGATATTAATCATAGTTAATCCTGAATTGGAGCAAAGATTGTATGAAGATTAAATTATCACACAGAAAAGGAAATAGAAACTTAGCCAATTGTTACATAATTATGAAGAAAAAAATCCTCATTCTCACAAAATAATAGAACATTTAACTAATTAATTTTCCCTCCACAAAGTGGGGTATAGGACTTCTTGAGAAACCAATTATTCCTTGGGAGAAAAAACAGTCATAGAAAGAACATCAGCATCCTTGAGTTCTAGTCAGTCATTCCAATGGCTCAGCCATACAACTACTGTAGAAATTGATGGCATAAATCACATTATTTCCTTAGCATGCTTTTAACTCACATCTAGAATAAACCATATTGGGCTGTTCTCCATAGACATTTTTATGTAACATTGCAATGATGGTCACTGGCAGTTTCCATTGGCTGAAATTCAAATGTCACAACTGTAGGAGCAGCTGTCTCCCATGTTCCACTCCACCCCACTATAAGAATATGTGATGGGCTTGTCAATCATTTTTCTCTCCAAGGACTGTCCATTTATTGACCTTATAACCACTAGATGGCGGGAAAGTGTTCATGACTGCAATGCAATTGACTGGATTTTTACAGGCCAGACACTGCTCAATTCATCAATGTCTTTTAGGCTGTGCCAGTATTCAAGAAAGGTATGCAACACATGTACATTTTCCAAAATAATTTTTGATCTGTTAACTGATTGATTTAATTATTGGTGACAGTGAAGAGAACTTTGTCTCTTTTGGCTACCATCTAGTGACTACCCATCTCAGGATACACAAAAAAAGGTAGGAAAAGGAAGGAAAATGGTTATATATTATGAAAGTTCCAGAACAGGAACTTTCAATCACACTTCCAATGACATGGGTTGAATGAAAATGCAGAGAAGAGCTACTATGATGATTAAAGGCCTGGAGTCTAAAATATATGAAGAACGGTTGCAGGAACTGGATATGTCTAGTCTAGAGAAAAGAAGGACTAGGGAGACATGATAGCAGTATTCCAATATTTGAGGGGCTGCTACAAAGAAGAGGGGGGCAACTTATTTTCCAAAGCACCAGAAGGCAAGACAAGAAACAATGAATGGAAACTAATCAAGGAGAGAAGCAGCCTGGAATTAAGGAAAAACTTAATTCCATTGAGAACAATCAGTGGAATACCTTGCAGAAGTTGTGGGTGCTTCATCACTGGAGGTTTTTAAGGAGAGATTGGACAGCCATTTGTCTGAAATGGTACGGAGTCTTCTGGTTGAGCATGGGTTGGACTAGAAGACCTCCAAGATCCCTTCCAGCTCTATTCTGATTAAAGAATTAAAGGGGTCAGGTTCAGGGCCTGGAACCATTCCAGTTCAGGGCCTGGAAAAAATGTAAGTTGTTCCAGTCTCTTTCACAGCCAAAATGCTACTGTAGAACAAGCTCTAGGCCCAGGAACTGGACTGAATGGGGAAGTTCCTGCCAGGCCAATGGTAGCTAATTCTCAAGCCTCCTCTTTCATGCACTGTGGACTGGCTGGCTGGGATGCCTTCTTCTGGTTTCCCAGGCAAAACATTATTTTCATCTGGAACATCTCAAACTGTTTTCAGCCTATCTCAGTAATGTCTGCCTGCAAGATGCAGGTCTCCTTATGAGGACATTTTCTCAAATACTAAATGAGGCATCTTCACATTACAAAAAGCATGCTGTGTGGATGATCCTTAAGTATAAAAGGTCAGTGAAACTTAAGTGTCTTTCCTAATGTGTACCTCCTTGTGTGTTCAATTCTCCAGGAAACATGCACTGAAACAGTATTCCAAACTATTATGCCAATTCTCATGATTCTTTAGATATATGGTAGAGCAAGGTTAGCGTAAGACCTAGTAAACCCTATATTTCTGTTTAATTACAAACTATCACACATTAATAATTAAATATCCCACAAATGTCATTAAAAAACAGTCCAAAGTTTCCATTGCAGATAATTCCTGATGGTGATCAAAATGTAGAGTAGACAATTTATACAATGTTACTGTTGTTATAATACAGACTGGCCCAAGGACATGAAGTCTTTCCTCCACACTGTAAATACAACTCTGACAGAATTCCAACCTGCTTTATCCAATCCAATTAACATTTAATTTTCTGAGAACTTGCATAGGAACTTGAAACTCCACCCCTTCCTGGCTCATGAGCTGGTCTACTCCAGGTAAGTATTTATATGAATTCTTTTCCTCCTCTAAGTAGATTTTCATATACACCAGTTCCAGCTTGGTGGAATTGCTATCATATTTTGGGAGTAATAAGATAGGGTGATTTAAGAAGTAATTACAGCTCCTGCAATGGCTGTAGATCACCTGAGTGAGTGAATTCAGAGTTCATCAGAGTCTTTGTCCCCTCATCTTTCCTTTGGGAAGATTCCAGTTGCTAAGTCTGACCTCAGTTTTGCCAAGGTGGCATCTACAAAGGTGGTCATAGCAAAGTCCATATAAATAGACATTTCAGGTACCAACCACCAAAAACAGTACTACTCATAGGATTTCTCTCTAGAATAGAGAGATGGGAAACTGTCTCCCAGAACAGCTTTTACGCCAGAGTTCTTCATAGTTTGAAGCCAACCTTCATAATGCCCAGTCCAAGCATCTCAACTATGATAATTGAAATCAACAAACTGGAGCATTATATTCCTAACACAGTATTTTTCAACCTTATCAACTTTAAAGTACATGAACTTCAACTCCCAGAATCCCCCAGCGTGGGTGTTGAAGTCTTCACACTTCAAACTTGTCAAGATTGAGAAATACTGGCCTAATATATGCAGTCATGTGCTCAAAATGAAAAGGAAGCATTTTGCTTTCAGCTTGTGAATACAGGAAAGAGGCCAAATGATTATAAAAATGCTTACTACAGCAAGTCCCCCCCCCCTCAACTCCCGAGCAGGGAAATACTTTCTATCTCCCTCCTTGAAACATTTGCTGATAATTCACGTATTTGTCTTCTCCATTCATTTTAATCTTTTTCCAATCCTGGATGAGCTTCCTCTTTCTAAGTCAAAGTCCTTTGGTGCTTAGCAACATTCAGAGATAAAGTATTTCTTAACTTGTTTTTTAGTTTAAATTGAATTCCAAATTCAGCAAATTGAATGCCTGAAATATCAGCTTGACTTCCTTTTTGAAGAAAGTATTTATTCATTAAAAAGCTTACTAGGGTACAGTTCCCAGAGGCAAAAAACTAAGGAAAAACAAAGTTGCAAATATAAAAAAAAAAGCCTATCCTAGGAAAAACAGTTGCAAATACTCAGAGAAACCATATCCTTGAATTATTATTTTTTTTGCTCCAACACTGGAGGTTTTAAAAAAGAGAATGGACCACCATTTGTCTAAAATGGTATAGGGCAGGGGTGTCAAACTTGCGGCCCATGCGCCGGATGCATCACGCACTGGCCATGCCCATCCCACATTTTAGTGAAGGGGGGAAAAGTTGTGATACGTCACATGATGTGTCGTCGCGAGTTTGACACTCCTGGTTTCCTGCTTGAGCAGGAAGTTGGACTAGAAGACCTCCAAGATCCCTTCCAACTCTGTTATTCTGTCTTCCGAAGGGGTTTAGTTCTTATTAACTCTGAAGCCCAGAAGGAAATTGCTGATTTAATTTTTTCTAAGTTTGTTTCAGAAATTCATAATTTTTTCCCCTGGAATTTGCCGGGGTAACAATAGATCCAAAAGTAAACAAATACTTAATCTTTGTCTTCTTGAGAAAAGATTCAAAATGACAGTTGACCTCCATTTCCTCTTGTGTGCAGTTTTTCTTGCAGTAACATCAGGGGGCAGCATTTGGTGTCCTTCTTTGGGCTACAAAACTAAGCAGGCACAGGCTGATTAGCATTTGGCTGAGAAACTTTCAGGGAATACAAAGCTGCAGACTGCAATGAGGAGTTGAAAAAAACATCCTGGAAGAGGGTAGTAGCAAAACTCTTCCATGTTATTGCAAAGCAGAAGGAGAAAAGAAAAAAAGGGTTTCTTTGCTCTTTCCACCCCCCCCCCCTCTTATCTGAAAATCATTATCTATACGATGAAAAGATATACCTAATGCAAAGAATATGGGAAAAAAACCATAAATATAATATAGAAGAAATACATGTAGCTGGATTGTATCCTGAATGTTATGATTCCTAAAATGAATCCTTTAGTTAGTCCTCAACTTAAAACTACAATTGGGACCAGAATTTGCAAGGCAGTTGTTAAGTGAATTGTGCCTGATTTTGCAACCTTTTTTTTTTTGCTGCCATTATTAAGTGACTCACTGCAGTTGTTAAGTGAATCATGCATTTGTGAAGCAAATCCAGTCTCCCACATTGACTTTGCTTGTTGGAAGTCAGCCAAGCACTCAAATTTTGATCACGTTGACTGTAAGCATGCTGTGACAGTCATAAGTGTGAGGACTAGTTGTAAGTTGCTTTTTTCAGTGCTGTTTGTAACTTTGAACAGTCAGTAAACCAATGGCTGTAAGTTGAGGACTACCTAGTAAACATTTGGAGAATAGATCTAGCAAAAGTTATTCATTTATAGAACTCATGCCTCCAAAATGCAGTTCTGGGAACCACAACAGGTAAGGGAATGTCTCTGAACTTTGTTTGTGAGCATCTTGCAAGTATCATACTGGTCACTGTAAGAGTTCTGTAAGAGTAACACTGTAAAGAGTTACAGAACTCTGGACTCAGACCCACCCAGCTGCTTTTCCGCTTTAATTCTATACTGGTAGTATGCAGCTGACCTCTGCAGTTTTTACTCTCTAGTGCCTGGAACCCCAATGCAAATTAGGATCACTAACAAAACTCCCCCCCACCACTGCTGTATTTCCTAAACTTCACCCAGTGTGTCAAGTTAAGAAAAGAAGGCTGACCTCCTTTATTCGTTTTTATCCACTTGTAGATAATGCCATTTTTCCTTTACAAAGCAACTTTCTCTGTAAAGTTTAAATGTAGCTGTTGACTGCTTTTGGAGGCACATCCTGCCAAGACTTCTGGCTCCAGCTGTTCCCTGTTTTTCCAAGAGTCAGATTTAACAGATGCATTTTGTTTCCTTCTGACATGTACTCATCCGAAGCTTGGCAAAAGTTCCAAGTTGCAGTGTCAGCAGAAACCACCTCCTGTTTTTCCCCTGTGTTTCTCTAATAAACCTTCAGAAAAGCATAGCTATCAGCAAAAATTCAAAAGCTTATGTCTTTGGGATGCCCCCATTTTGGAAGCCAGAATCATTGTGCAATAAGACAACCACAACTATTGGTTTCTCCTTTTCTGAAGAAATGCAATCGGATTAATCTATGGAGTTTCATTCTATTGATCTGGCAAGATTGCAAAGAAACCATTAAAAGCAATGGACTTAATCCCAGGGAAAATTTTCTGTAGAGGCCCATGACTGTTGCCAAGCAAAGATAGAAACTGGTAATTCTGTTTTCTTCCCCACTCCTACAAAAACTAGCTGGGATGTCTATTGAATCTGGTATCAGTATGAATTACACAATAATTTCTTCCAACAAGAGGGGAGAAGATATTTTCAGGAGGGGGAAAACAGGAGAACAGAAGGCTCAGCTTTCTGTTTTTCTGGCACTCAGAGGTTGTATCTGCACAGTATGCTAATCCAGGTAAAATGAGATTGGGTCATTTGTGTTGGGACATACCCATTGTTTCAACCTGTTTTGTAAATTGGATTGTCATATAAAAGGTCTTATTTATTTGGACAACACATGTTATGTCAACTAGTATTTTGCCACACAGGCTTTGTGTCTTGTGTGAACTCAACTGTTAAGCTGTTCCAAGTTAGCAGGTGTGTAGCCTCTCTTGAGTAAAGGAATTATGTTTGTATATTACACCATGGCATGGCTACTCACTCAGGAGTTTTTCCCAATGGCACTTTTTATGTGGCATAATATGATAGCTACAGATCAGACAGCCAGTACCAAGAGGATGATGTGATATTCTTAGCTGCTCCATCTGAAATAGACTTACCGGTATGCTGTGTAGTGCAGGAGACAAATGTATTTGCAACACACTGCATGGATATTACGAGCCACAACCTTGTTCATTCCCTCCTACCCGTGATGAAATTTAAGAGGTTGTGTGGTTTTTGAAAGTATACAGACTAGAGAAAGATAGACTTTGCTAATTAAGTACTACTACTAATCTGGAAGATCAATTTGGACTTCATCTCCTATTGTGTTCAATAGAATGAACTTTTACAATACAGTGAGCTGAATTTTTGGGTTGACTCTCAAGCAACCGGAAGTTGGTGAGAGTATTTTCTCGGCGCATCAGAATCTATTCTTCATAATGATTCCCACTATACATACTCAGTTTGCAGATATGATTCTGTGTATCTTATAGGCAAGGCAAGGCCTTAGCCAAGGGTCTCCAAACTTGGTGACTTTAAGGCTTGTGGACTTCAACTCCCAGAATTCCACAATCAGCATGGCTGCCTGAGGAATTCTGGGAGTTGAAGTTCACAGTTTTAAACTTGCCAAGTTTGAAGATCCCTGGTCTTAGCCATCAAGTATTGTTCCATTTAGTTATAGCTGCCTGATCAATACATTGTTTACAATCAGGTAAGGAAAATATGTCTTTTTTTACATCACCCAGTTGGCTTATCTGTCGTAGTTATAGTTTGTGCTGCTATCCTTGGTGGTAGAGAGTGTGAACCTAGGAGTTTTGGGCACACAAATCCTGTGCTACCACTGCTCTGTGGCTCAATGGCTAACTGGGAAAGCCCTCTCTCTACCCACTTGTGCCCTTTGTTCTCCTTTGCAAACTTCAGTCTTGTGCAATCAGCTGGAAAGGGAAGAAGCAGAACGCAAGTCTGCTGACATAATTTGGCTGACAATCAGGGCCAGAGTCTCTACTTTGTAAACAAATCATTAACGAAAGCATGTTTATAGGAATTGTTGGCAAATGCTTTGGAAGTTACCTGAAACAAACCAGATTTGCTCTACCTCTGAAGTCCGAACTTGTTTGATGGTCATGTTCCTTGAAAAAGAGCAGAAGAGTTGCCTTTTAGTACAGCAGATTAGTGGGCAGCACACCATGAGATTCTGGAGTGGCAGTGGATCTAAACCATAGAGTCCTTGGTGCTCTTTGAGCTTGGTTGTTTGCTTACTATCTAGTTGGATAATGAAATGTCTGCAACTAAAGAACCAAGTTTAGAAAGCATAAGGATTCCACAGTTCAATCTTGAGATATATTCTCTTCTACAGTATTGGATCTAAACCAACCTCATTTCATAGGCCACAAGTCCCAATATCAGAGGAAGATAGGAGTGATGAACTAAACCAGTGTTTCTCAAAATTGGCAGCTTTAAGATACCAGGATTTCAACTCCCACAATTATCCAGCCAACATCTTTATAATTCCATTATGCTGATACAATAATTGCAATTGTTTAGGGTTGACCTCTAGGTTGCTCACACTATCATCAAATTCAGATCTGATCACCAAGAGGCTACCTATGAAGACTAGAATCTTCAACTATGCTATGTATATGCTTGGAGCTAGATGAAATATTTGTGAATGATTGGACAGATGGTCCCAATAAAGTATCAGCAGCACTGGCTGCTTACTGGATTCTGAGCTCAGTTCAAAGTGATGCCTTTGTGTGTGTGTGTGTGTGTTTTAAAAAAAACTTTAAACCAATCTGCCTTGTCTGCCCCCTGCTAGACATTATTTAGATCTACATCACGTTTTTTGGGGAGCAGCATAGCCATAGAATTCTGCCCCAAACATTCAAATATCTAAAGTGAACTTGTTTGTGCAACCAGGTCCAATCAGATCAGCATGGATATGAAAATCTTTGGGTGGACAGATCCTTCTGTGTGAGGATGATGGGAGCTTTAGTCCAGCACATCTAGAGGTTCTCAAAATGGGGAAACTAATAAATATTATAGTCAGTAGACATCCTTTTATTTTTGCAATATTTTTGAAGAGAATTTTTGTTAGATTCAATTTGGTAGACCAACTCCAAACCCCCATATGAGAGATCCAGATATTCATTACAGAACCGTCATAATGATAAAAACAGAGATCTATTCTTGACCTGATGAGCTGTTTGAACATTGTCCTGTTATATGCTTCAAAACGGCACTTATCCAATTGCCATATCTGATAACCTGTCACTATCTAGATCATTTGATTGAGTCATACTGTATCTTGGCAAATAGAATTGTTTGCAATCTTAATAAATGCCACTTGCTCAGTTTTGCTAGTTGACTTTGGGCCATTCACACACTCTCAGTCCAACTCTGAGCAAAATAGAGGAGGAAGGAGTATCAGGTGCCACACTGAATTATTTATATAAAAAATAAAAGGTGGCATTTGAAAATATCTAATAATTTCCTAATCTCAGAATTATTTTTAAGTCTTTTGAAAATGCAGCATTAAAAAAAATTACTCAGACTTCCCTTGTGCTATTTGGGTTAGGCATAGATGTACTAGGATGAAATATGTAAGGCCTGGCTTCCCACCCACAACAACTAGAAAAGATGCCTGCAAGTGAGGCAACAAAGGCAAAATAATGGCAGTGAATATGCAATCAAATTCCTGCCCTTTTTTCATGTCCCTGGAAGCCAGCTATATTCACAGACCTCAACCACTCCTTCCTCTTGACAACTGAGTGGGGAAAACTAGTCATTTGAGTCATTCTAGCTGCCTGGACACCTTTGGAAAATGTTAGGAATGTTATCAGTTTCCACTTGACTTAAGCAATAATTGCTTCAAGGTAGGCACAATATCTCCTGGAAGTTGAAAGGGACCCAACAAGGTAATCTCAACCAACCCATAGCTGGCTGGTCATGTTTTGCTCAGCAAATACAAAACTAGTAACACTGCAATGGCTTGGACTGTGTGATTGGCTTTATGGCTGATAGGCTATTCCTGGATTACTATGCTATGTTTCCATAACATACTGTGGCAGAAGACAGTCAATCAGCAATAGCTTAGTGTGCTATGCAAGGCCAGCTATTGAAGTTAGTTAATGCTTCACTGTCCTATGAATTCTCCAAATTGAATAAACCAAACTTGGCTTAACCACAGGTATGTCAATCAAACAATGCTCAATAAAAAGATTGGGGCTTATTTTCAATGCTGAGGAGATCTGTGCTGTTACTTAGCTTGAAAGCTGGACATAACCTGATACAAGCCCTATTTAAACCACATGCTGCCTATGCTCCCACAATGCTCTAAAGGTAAAAAACTAGAATATGCATTCATGCATTCCAAGCTTGGTTATTGTAAACCTTATTTATTTATTGTTAAGCGTGTTGTACAAATCCAATTGTTCAGTTAGTTGTTACTATAATTATAGAAACACAGAAAATAGGCTAATTCAGTCAGCAGGTTGTGTGGATGTATTGTGAATGAAGCCACCACTAAATCACCAAACTGCCAGCCATATTTATGTCATGTGTGTTGTGCAACCCCCAAAAAGTACATGGAGTATGTCATGGTGTAATGAACCATGATATGTACCTTGTGCAATCCCTGCCATTTTTCAGTGTGTGTTATATCTGTTACTAAGTGAGCTACCACCTTGTGTGCTTTCAGGGCCCTGAACTGTTGATCCGCATGTCAATATTTGATTATGCCAATTGAGTTGTTCTTACAAAAAGCACATTTGCTGCAATTACATTTATGAAACCACTTAAGGGGGAGATTCTTTTAAAACAGAAGAGTTATATATTTACTTTTTAAAAACAGTATAGTTAGGAATTGCCAGAGGTCATTCTGCTTGGAGGGTTGATATTAAACTATCATGTCAGAACTTTCAACTGTACTTTGACTTCACTCTAAAAGCAGCCCTGTCTCTACCTCAAATCAGTGTTTTTGAAAGTGCACTACATTTTGAAACATGTTTTGGAAAGTAGGTTTTGTTATCCAAAAAAACCCAACACAACGGATAAATCTTTAGAGCAATGTTTCTCAAATTGGGTGACTTTAATATGTGTGACCTTCAATTCCAAGAATTGCCCTGATAGCAGGCTGGTTGGGGAATTCTGGGAGTTGAAGTCCACAAGTCTTAAAGTTGCCAAGATTGGAGACCCCTCCTTTAGAGCATATTTAAGTTATAGTCAGAACAGTTAAAGTAGAAATTTTGAAAACAAGCAGAAAAGCACTAAGCAACTGGAACATGTTAACTCTAGTTAAACAGTTTACTGATTAAGCTTTCCCCCCTAATCCAGAGAGGAAGTGCAAGTTATAGCCAATTTTATCAACATTCCACCTTGCAACTTTTCTCGAAGCTGTCAAACTTTCATGCAAAGCATACACAATCACAAAATTATACAACTGAAAAGTACCATTTGGAGCACTGACTCCAAAACCCTTCTCCCCACAGGAATTTTCAAACATTCAGGATAGATGGCTCTGGTTATCAAACCTACTCTTGAATCTAACATTCTTATTAATTAAACGCACCATTCTCTTGATAAAGGGATCTATCGTAGACTGGCTCTGACTGTTTTTCAAATATTTAGCTGGAATCTGCCTTCCTGGAATCCCATCTATTATTCAACCTATTGGGAAAATTGACAACATAATCTGTTACATCCTTCTGGGTACCCAAAAGGTACAATCACGTCTCTTTCTATCTTCTCAAGGCTAAGTATTTGCAGATCTTTCAATTTGTCTTCATGGGATGTGGTTTCTTTCCCCTGTTCTTCCTTGTTCTTCTTGGAACATATCTAGTGGTGATCACTAGATCCCAGAACAAGATCCATTTCTCAAGAATGGACCTGGACAATGCAGCATATAGTGGGTTCATTCCTTCCTGAGATCCAGAAATTATACATTTGTTGATACACCTTAAAACTGCATTTGTCTCCCTCCCCCATTGCATCACATTGCCAATTCATATTGGCTAATCACCAGCATACATTGCAACACAAGCTTTCCCACCTGTTGCCCTCCAGAGATTCTGGATCACAGTATTATTCCCACAGGGAAGTTGCTGAATTATGGGAATTGTGGTGCAACACATGGTGAGTTACTATATTTTCATGCCCAGAAGCAACTGTTTACTCCTAGTTCTTGGGCCATTGCTGGCCATTATAATGTGTATATACTGTATACTGCTGAACATGCTAATAACATATGAGTCACACATCATGCTATCACATTACTGATTTAAACATACAATCCAAAGTGGTTTTTATGATTACCTGGAGTTTATACACCGCCAAACGAACTCCTTTATAGCAATAGCAATAGCACTGTATTTATATACCGCCTATCAGGGCTTGCAACCCTCTCTAAACGGTTTACAATG
>JANHJO010001742.1:41529-61380 GCA_032468235.1 Pseudoxyrhopus heterurus | reverse complement strand
ACACACACACACACAACATCAACAACCAACAGAACATGCCGGCACAAGTATACTTCCTTTAAAGAAAAAAAAAACCCGAGCAAGGCCGGGTAATCAGCTAGTAGGGAAATAAAAGGAAAAAGGCAGTGGAAACCGACTTTTGTATTGCTGCCAAAAAAATTGCAAGGGGCTTGGTCTTGTCTGAGCTTGGTTGGTTTATGCAGAAATTTCATTCCCCAAACTAGGTAACATCAACAATGCTACCGGTAGTACTGATGTTACCTAGTTTGGGTAATGAAATGTCTGTATAAATACAACCAAGCTTAGATAGAACCGAGGACCTTTTGTTTCAACCCAGAGCTACAAATATTCTCCTTTATCGGTAACATTGCAGTCCACTAGAGCTATCTACTGTAGTTATCCAGAGCTGAGCTTGGTTTGAAGCAGCCCTTTGCCTTCTATCAGTATAGCAGCATAGATAACTTGGTATCTTCCAAATATTTTGAATTTTAGTTCCTATCAGCTCCAGCATACCCAGTGGATGGCAAGAATGTTTAATGAAGTTGATACATCTGAAAGTGATCAGGTTGCTGGTCTCTCCATTAGACTAATGAACTGCACAGGCTCACCAGATGCTTGCACTGTTCTATTAAAAATGTAGCAGCTGCATTTAAGCAACCTCCTAACCTTGATGAGTCTTTTGGGGCATATTATGTTGGGCTAATCCAACCTGTTTAATTTATAATTCAATGTATTCTGCAAATCAGAACGTGCGTTAATTAAATAACCAAGTGAAATACGATATAAAAACCGAGCCCTAATGAAAAATAGGCTTTTTTTTTAATGGAAAGGCTTACGAAAACACAATTACCTGAACAATGAATGATGCTATATATGCTGTAGACATTCTAGGACACATATTATCTTTTCCTATGCAGAAGAAAGATAAGCAGAAATACATAATCATCTAAGTTATCAGACTGTGAAAATAATAGGCTCTTGTATTGCAATATTCTGCACCATTACTGCACGATTATGCTTGGAGTGGAAAGAAGAAATTTTGATAAAGCATCATTTTTAACTCAGTTGGTTCATGTGCTTCTCCTATTGTCATATTTGGATTCAGGACTCTGGAAATTAAAACTGTTATCCTATTTATTGGTTGCTTTTAGCAACAATTTTCTTAAAGTGAAAATAATACAGTTTGTGATTTTAGACATTTTAAAGAATAATCGTAAAAATTTATGCTTATAATTTGGATATGGTCTATTTTTGGAAGGCTATGGCCACTATATTTCCAGAATAGTTTGAATTTGTTTTTTAAAAAATTGCATACTTGTTATTGCTAATACAACTTACTGGTACTAATAAAATTTCAACAACCTTGTCATGCTATCTTTTATCAATATTTCAGTATTAATATTTGAACAAAGGATGTTTGTTTACATACATGGGATTATGGATACCATTATTATCTCTCAGGTAATAAAAAAAGCTCCAAGATTCACTATAGGATGATTAATATTTTATTTGATAGTCCAAAAAGAATTATAATGCTGAAATTAATTTTCACATCCATTATTATCACTGTATATCCCTTATTATCACTGTATATCCCTGCTTGTCTTTCTTACCTGTATATCTCAACCTTCATCCAATATTGCCTTATAACCAAAATCTGAATTGAAAGGATCATCATTCAGCTTCTCCCAATGGATGATCACACAATTGTTATTAGATTAAGGCTGGACACAAAAGATATCCTAATCTCCTGTTAGATTTCAGGATGATTTGCAGCAGTTAGGGCAAAATTTCTGAGTTCCAGTTGTTTAAAATTTACAACAATATATTTTTTTCTAAATTAAATGAGCAGAATGAAAAAAGCTTGGGATATTGTAGTTCATTTTTATCCAGAAAGGCTATTAGTTCCGCAAATGTCTTGCTTTGCAACAGAAATTTTGGACTAAATTGTCATAAGTCAATTTATACTTATAGGTTAACACATCTGGAAGGCTATTGGTTTTATATTCTTATATTACAACCAGTGTAATTGATATAATGGCTAAGGTGTCACAAGGTAAGACATCAGTCACACAAGGCACTTGGTGATTTCTGGACAATTGTGCTTTCTCAGCCCAACCCCTTCCCAATTTTTTTGTAAAGAAAAATATGAAAAATTGCTATGCATGTCACTTTGAATTCCTGAATGTAAAACAATATAATCATATCCCTGATACAAATATTTTTATTAGTGGCTTTAATGTATTCAGATATTATAAAGTATGCACATCTGCAAATACTAGTATTGTGCACACAACAGTTTTTCCTATAACAATATCGATATAAAATTTGAAGCAAAGAATAGAAAGAATATTGATACTTTTGAACTTTGGTGTTTGGAGAATAAGAGTTGGAAGTGACCTTGGAGGTCTTAATCCAAACCCTTGCTTGAACAGGAGATCCTATAAAATTTCAGACAAGCGATTCTCCAATCTCTTCTTAAAAACATCCAGTGATGGAGCATGGATGGTTAGGAAAACAGGTGGATGGATTCAAATTACAGTACAATAATGAATGCACATTGAGAGACCTAATAACGGACCAGGTTGAGGACAGATAATCCTGGAAACCTTTATCTTGGTAGTTTATTACATTTATATGCCACCCATCTCACTATCCAGTGACTCAATTGCTCAGAATCAGCATTTTGAAGGCATCTCATCAATCAATCAGGCTCTATGAATTTAAATGATAGTTAATAGCATTAATAAATACACAATTCGATCAAATAAGATGTACCCTGATTGTGGCCTTGGCAGTTAATTTGAAATTGCTGGGTAAATACTTTCTCACTGCTCTTTTTTCCATAATGCTAAAGGGTAGTTTTAAAAAACACATCAGAAAGGTGGTTTATTTATTTGGAAATCAAAGAGTCATCCATGAAATTAAAAAAAAATCTACAATTACTTGTACTCTCAACCTGAATGCTCAACTTGATGCTACAGTGACCCCACATGGTTGTCTTGCATTCGTATAAATTTGTTGCAATTTCAGTTCAAAGAAAGTCCATTCTGGGAACTTTTAAAATTACCTAGAAAAGGAATTGCAGCAAGATCAGCTTCTGAAATCAAAAGATTGCATGGCTGAGTAAACCTCTTCTAGCTAATTGTATTTGCTTCACTGTTTTTGTTTCTTTAAATCTTTTAAATTTCTGCTGGGCTTTCACTGGATAAATATTGATACTAATGGTCCAAGAGCTTTTTTACTCAAGAGGCTATTTTATGATGCACCTAGCCATAGTTAATCATGGTTTATCTAACCTAACCCAATTTTCTGTGCTTTTGCGACCCAATAAACTAGCCACACAAATTAAATTCTTGCAACACACTAGGCTAACATGTAATTAATGGCTAAAAACACCATCCTGGAAGCTGCTTCTGCATAGATGAACAGGATGACATCTTTTGCCATCCCCAATCAACATGGCTGATGGTTCTCCTGGCTGAGAGTTACAAGTGTTGAAATCCACTCCCTTTGCAATGCAGCAATTTAAGGATACCTGGTTTAAGGTGAGAATGCTACCTTGCAAATCATGCTGCGATGACTCAATAGACAGCTTGGTTGATTTAACATACATTAAGCCCAAACCAGAGTGATGCATGAACCAGTCACCATGACAGGGGAAAAAAAGATACTCTGGACTTTTTTTCAAAAGAATCTCCTGTGTAAACAGCTCACATTGCATGTCTGAATTCTAGTTTTTGGATTAGGTTGTGGTAGTGATGTGTGTATGTGTGCATGTACTGTACACACACACATATTTGGAAAATCCACAGCCCTTGTCCCCAATGTAATGCCTTCCAGTGTTCAGAACTTCATTCTCCCATCTCCCCCCAGTATGGGCGGTGATGAGAGTCGGAATACATTTGGAAGGCAAGAGATTGGAGAAGACCCATCTTTGTGATTTATATACATCAGTTACGGATTTCCGTCGACTAAAAATATATACTGTATCCCTCGTTACAGTTCCGTTCCCTCAGCGGGCAAAATCCCGCTTTTCTCTCATTCTTTCCACTCTGAGGCGAACACCGTTATCTCAGCAGCTTCCAAATGAGAAATTCGGGGCTTTTTTCCCCGCGCTTTTCACTGATTGGCCGTAACCTGTCCGCGCTTCGCGTTGATTGGCTGCGCGTCGTTTTGGCGGGCTTCTCTTTGAAGGCGGGAAAACAGTTGGGAAGGGTCTCTCTCATTCCGTGTGAGGGAGGCTGAAAGGAGCAACTTTAGGTTGACTCCTAGGCAACCCAACACTGAAGCGGGGGAAGGAAATCTAATATTTAATGGGGAAAAGCACTTCACAACACAAAACCCGATGGTTTGATCCCATATAGATGATTCCTCTGGGGTGAAGTTGGAGAAAAGATGACAACGGGGGCAAAATCTCAGAGGGAGTGGGGGGGATTGCTTATTGGGACAGAAGCCCAGGATATTAGGCAGGAGATGCCACCTGAGGTTGAGGGAATAGAGGAGGTAAATCCCTCTAGGATGGAAGTTCAGGGGCTGAGGCAAATGGAGGCTAAATCCCAGGGACAGAGCAAAGATAATTCAAGTGGGACAGGAGACCAAGGGCCGAGGGGAGAAATATCAGATCAAAATGATATTGCAGGAGAAAAAGCAGTTGAAAGTGAAGGATGTGTTCCTATAGAGAACTTGGAGACTGATCCAAGGATTTGGGCAGGAGAATCCTTGATAGAAGAAACTAGTGGGTCATCTGATGTTTCAATAAATATTGAGGCAGGTGGGAGAAAGAAAGGTACCAAGAAAAAGAATTCTGGAGACAGGAGCAAAAAGCAGATTAATGAGAAAAGTGGACAAAAGTCCAAGGTGAGGGAATAATAAGTTAATTGCTTCCAAAACTCCTGAGAAACAGACTGACATGCTCATTTGATAGGAGTTATTGCTTTTCAAGATGTCAACTTTTTTTCAAGATAGGAATTTTTTTTTTTATATTTAAAAATTGCAAGGAATGTGATAGGGTTAGAATGCTGTGTTATGCATAGTTGTCTGGGAGTAGATATTGTACATTGTAGGAATAGATCTGTGTGAGTCTGGTGACCAAATAGGGAATCTGGCAGCAGTTTTTCAGACAAATTTTATTAAAAGACGAGCTTAAAAGAGATTTGAAACTAGGAAAACCTCTATAAGGAGGGTTCCTAGCTTTGCAAGAAAGAAATAGAAATTTCTTTGTTGAAGCTTTATTTATTTATCTTATTTAGGGGATATCAATAAGCATATGTATTTTATGGATATAATCGGATCAGTGGCAGGTTAGTCTTGCTGTGTAGTTTGGACTTGTAATTAACAAAAAAGAGCAACATTTTTACTGGGGAGCTTCATAGTATCAAATGCAATGATAGTTTTAGTTACAATATCAAGCCTTGCAATGAAGTCCAATCAAATATGAATTCAGATAACAATCTGAAGTTTTGATTCATGGATTCCAAAGGAAAAACAAAATGCTTTTTTACAATAAATTTAATTCTGTTTAAATCTCAAGAGAAAATCCCACCGATCTTATTGGGATTTATTCTGAATTCAAAGAATTACAGAGTAATAAGCAATGGTTATTGCCTATTGCTTAGGCCATTTTTAATAATTTATCTTTGAGGAGAAAAATGAATCCATTGTAATTGGGAATGTTGAACAATTAAAGCTTTTATTGGTCTCAAATGTAATGAATTGATTCAGCACACTAATTATAAAATTTCAACAAGCAATTATTTTTATATGCAGTATTAGTTATAATCTCCACCTTTAATACTAATGCAGCATACATTCAAATTATTAATTGACTTAAAGAAAAAACTCAAATCCCCAGTAAATATAAAGGACTAGCATTTAAAATTATATACATTTTTATTGTATATTACTAGAAGGAAGTTATTTTCAGACTGAACACATTGGATGTAGACTGCTGAAAAAAATCCATGCTTACATGGATTTTTAATCACATCTATTAATTTGTACACCTGATTATTTACACTCCACCTTTATTATTTTTATAAATAACTCAAGGCGGTGAACACAAATAGTCCTCTTCTCCTATTTTCCCCATAACAACAACCTTGTGAGGTGAGTTGGGCTGAGAGAGTCACCTACCTTATCCTACATAGCTATAGTCTTTTAAGAGCAATCCCCAATTTTTTGTGTCAGACCCAATGATTAATGGTTCTGTGTTGTTAAATGTAAATTAAAATGTAGTCAAAATGGTGATAAATTGTAACCCAACTTTTGGTGTTCGTTTTAAGCAGGATATGTAAATATACTATAATTGTCCTTTCTTCTGTACTAGGTTGAAGATAGGTTTAAAGAGCTCTCTGTCT
Source organism: Pseudoxyrhopus heterurus (assembly GCA_032468235.1). Taxonomy (NCBI): domain Eukaryota; kingdom Metazoa; phylum Chordata; class Lepidosauria; order Squamata; genus Pseudoxyrhopus; species Pseudoxyrhopus heterurus. The sequence goes on along the minus strand of JANHJO010001742.1, from coordinate 55,021 downwards.
ATTTTCCTAAAGAGCAGTGGGTTGAAATGGGAGAATGGGAGAAATTACGTTATAAGAACATGAAACATAATTATGACTTTATGATTCAATTAGGTGAGCAGAATACTAATTATTGAAGTATTGTTTACCCATGTTTTGAAACCATACAAAAGGAGAAACTTCAAAGAATTCATTTATACATATGTTAAAATAAAATATTTATGGGGAAATAAGTCACTGGGTGCTGAAATACGTTTCTATCCTTAATTATAGTTCTAACTTCAGCAAAGCCATTCCATTTAATACATTAAAACTTAAAGTTTCATCTGAATGACACAATACCCTAAACCACAAACAAGTAAATAATATTAATAAGAGTTTAATAAGTGGCCCATTAGTGAAGATAATGAAATTATCCCTAGGAAGCAGGAACACAAATTCCTTCCAAGTTTGGATACAATGGATTGCCTTCAGTAAATCAGTGGATTGATCCACACAATGTATAGTACAATAGCCATGTGCAATCCTTGAAGTAATAGTGAAATATGCCAATATAAGATTTAATGCACAAAGGAATAGTTCTGTGTTGCATAAAAGGTTAATCTAATCTGTTTGGGTTTTGGGTCTTGCTAGTTCTGTTACTTTTACTTGCATTTTAAATGAGCAGATGTTGCCCAGAATGAGAAAAATTCCCTATTTTCAGTTAGCACTATGATTGTGATTATGCCTTATATTGGCCTCAGCAGAACAGAAAAACATTTATGGAATCAGTAAAAAAAAAAGTAGTGCAGCATTAGACATTCTCTGATAAGTGATAACTAATATTTTTATTAGGTCTTCCTACTCCTAAACCAGCATTTATGTATTATGCGCGGCAGCCCTTAAAAACTGCAAATGAGTCCTCTGAATCGGATGCGGAATGGACACCAACACTTACAGGTATGCTATCAAAATAATTGTGGTACAACAAAAATATCTTAAGTCTGCAGAATATTAAAATGTAATATAATACAACTCTTGCTTCAGAATGAAGTAACCAATAATACAGAACTTGCAATCAAAATGTAAATGATCACAAAAATGGATAAAAATTTTAAATGCTATGCATGCTATTAATCTTAAAGCAGACTTCACGATTGTTAAGAACTGCTTAGAGCAAAACAAAAGAAACTTTTATTCTTTATACAGAATATAATACCTTTAGTGACCCTTTAAAGTTTTTGATAACATTTAACTAGTGTTGTTTAAAAAGTTGTATTCAATAAGTGGGAAAATGGTCATTGTGGTATCAGTGTAGCAAAATAACTGGTTTTATGTTATTCTGTTACAGCTTCTCAAAATGATACAAAATCATCAAGTCAACACTGTATTGTGAAAGATATGAATCACATGTAGCATGAGAGTGGCAGGATGCAACACTCATCAGATAATATTAACTCATATATAGTACCTCAGTTATCCTGTGTTGAGATAAACAATTAAGTGACAGTGTTGTGAATGATGCTGACTAGGAAACATCATAAGATACTTAAGGTTCTATACAATTACAGTGGAAGATAAGATTGACTGCAAAACTTCAGATAAAAACTAAAAAGGAATACAAACCTTTACCAAAAGTTTCACACCTTAAATTGTACCTGGAGGTATCAGAGATAAACAATGGCACACAACTTTGCTATGCTGTTCAAAAGACCCAATCTTTGATTTCATAGGAGATGAGAAGCATAGAATATAATTTTGTGACTGGGTATATAATCAGTATTTCCCAAATATTTCTGTAAAGTCAAAAAGAAAAAAAATATGATTCACTAGTTCCATCTCACTAATCTCACAAGGCTGGCATTACTCAAGATCAAAGCTGTCATTAATGAAATCACATAATTGATTGAAAACCAAGATATCATATTTTTTTGGAATTCATTGTTCAGTGTTTTTAAAAACCATTTTAAAGCATTTTAAAAATCAAACATAGTACAGGTAGTCCTCGACTTACAACAGTTTGTTTAGTAACCATTCAAAGTTACAATGGCACTAAAAAGTGACTTATGACTGTTTTTTCACACTTAGATCTTTTCAGCATCCCCATGGTCACATGATTAAAATTCAGATGCTTGGCAACTTTCTCATATTTATATCTGCAGGGTCATGTGATCACCTTTTGAGACCTTCTGACAAGCAAAATTAATGGGGAAACCAGATTCACTTAACCATGTTACTAACTTAACAACAGCAATGATTTACTTAACTGTGGCAAGAAAGATCATAAAATGGGGCAAAAGCTTAACAAGATAAATTTTGTGCTCAATTGCAGTCATAAGTTGAGGACTACTGGTACTTATAATAAATCCAGAAGAACAACTGTAGAACTATAGTACAGTATCATTTTTCATCTAGATATAGATTTAAATTTATCTTCTAAAATTTGTTACATTGAATTAATTTTTCTTAGCTACTCTGAGGATAATTTTTAGCTAAAGATTGCTAAATAAATCTTTTTCCTAGCATAGAACTAAGCTGTAAGAGTAGAATACAGAAATTTAGACTGAATTATTGCCAGTTGCCCATGCTCTGTACAAGAACATACAGGAGCAATAGGCAAACATCTTTGCCTCATACAATTTAAACTTTGCCTTTAAGGCTGAAGGAACATGGTAATAGGGCTGCACGGCACTTCAGATTCAAAGGAAAATCGGTAGTTCTCAGCATGTTTGGGCATGCATGTATGCATATTGGCAAATCCTTAAAGCAACTGTTTTATGTTCCTAATCATATTGCAGCAGCAGAATGCCTTTTTAAAACTACTCGTGCTATAAAGGTTTTTTTTTTGTAAAGTTAATGTGGACAAGATATGTCCATGTACAAATCTGTTCATATTTATGCCTTTGCTGCAGAACATAATGTTGTAATACCTATTTATTAATTTAGCATATTTATATACAACAATAGATTGATCTTAATTGTAAGATATATTGCATTTATTGTGTGATTAATTAATGTGTGTTTTAGTCCTGCAAAGTAGAATTCTCGGTAAAATTGTTTTGGGACCTAAGAAGGTATCTTAATTCACTTCTTCCAATGGACTGAAAATGCAGTGTCTATACTTGAAGATCTGATTAATAAAACAGATACTTTGATACAGAATTCTGTCAATGTAAACATGATTCAGGTATTCTGTACACATTTAATGATGTCATTTCTTGTTGTCTTCTAGATGTATTCTCCGATTTTAGTACTACCGGTATATATTGTCTCCTTACTTCCCCTCTAGTATGATGGGATCATCCCAAAGTTTTTACCAAATTTTCTGCCCTTACAGTTCACAATCCTGAATTCAAATAATAAAATACAATTGTACTGTATAATTCTTGAACCTCTTACTTGGCATGATATAAATTCTTAGAAAAACAATGGTTTAATTCGCATTCTTGTCCCTGAGGAATTGTTGCTTTCCATGGAAATATAGATTACAATATTGGATTTTATATGCTGTACTTCAGATTTTCAAACAAAAGCTGTGCCTGAAAAGAAAAAGGAAAGGAAAAAAGAACAGAACAAGGAAATTAGCACATACAGATTACGGAAGAGAGATAGAAAAGCATACATGGAAATAAATGAACCAAATGATGATGACTACTTGTGTGAGAGGCACTTTTTAATGATCTTTTTTTTATTTCTCCTAAGCAAACTTTGTATATACTTATAGATTTAATAATATTGCAGTTTTTTTTTCAAATAATTTATTAAACTTTAAAACTTTTGTATTAAATAAGCAGGATGCTATCTATCTATCTATCTATCTATCTATCTATCTATCTATCTATCATTTCTCAAAGTTTGTCAGAATTGGTTAAGAAAACAATTATAGATTCTCAATCAGTAGTTCTATTATTAAAAATTTGTTTTTTTTGTGACACAAACAGATCCCCAATCCCATGTTGGGAACCGGGCCACACAAGTGGTGATTGAGTGTGCACGCAAACGTATCTACATTTGTATATGCAGCGTGTGCGTGAAACCATCCCCTCCCCCCTGCCACCAGTCTGCAGAGCTGCCAAAGTTGGGGATTGCTGACACAAAAAGATTTTTGGATTTCAGACATTAATGTAAAAATAATGCCTGACAATCTTCTAATAATGTCATCATGGTTTATGTTTTGCTGTGAAGATGTCAAACCATGTATGCTGGTTCCTTCCTTTGATAATGGCTTACCAGTAGAGGAGTTGTTTGTTTTTTTGAGTTTTTTTAAGGGTTCTTACATTATCTACTAAGCAGAGAGGAGGAAAACATAGCAAATAAGTAACAACTTTTGACAAGTTTTTACAGGGACAAATCAACAATACATGACCACATAAACAGTGATAAATGTATCATCTGTGCTCTTTGTTTCCACTTGTGTGCAGGATAGTTCTATTAAACTTTTGAAAGCTTTTTGCTGTTTATTGGCAAACATTCTTTCACAATATGCAGCATTTCCACATGTATAAATTTCCTACATACAGGAGGAAATTGAATTTTGCCAGGATTTATTCTTTAGCTTCCAGTCTAGTCTACAGCTTTAGGATTTTCTGGTAATTTATTTATTTATTTTATTTTTAAAATTTATAAGCCGCCCCACTCCTGAAGGACTCCGGGCAGCTTACAACATACAAAAAACATCCAATCAAACTATTAAAATCAATTAAAACATTAAAAGAAATTAAAAAACCCACCTTAGGTAGAACCCTAGCCCCAAGCCTGTTGGCATAACCAGGTCTTAAGAGCTCGGCGGAAGGTCAACTGGTCGGGGATGATCTGAATCCCAGGGGGCAGTTGGTTCCAGAGGGTCGGTGCCATCACAGAGAAGACTCTCCCCTGAGGGCCCACCAGCCAACATTGTTTAGCTGACGGGACCTGTAGGAGGCCAACTCTGTGGGACCTAACTGGGCACTAAGAGGCATATGACATAATTTCACTTTCAAGTATTAAATAGTCCCAACCTTGCTTAGTTTCCAAGCAGACAAGACTAGCCAGCTGCTGTCACCTCCTGAGCCTTGAACTTCAACTCATCTGCTATTTTGTTGTTTACATAATTGGTAGGCATAAAAATGGGTAGGATAAAAATCATAAATGGATCCTGAGATCTTCACTGAGATGCAAATATTTCAAATCATATTCATAATATATATTGCCTATAGAAAACTAAGAAAACTGAATTTAACAAAGGATAATTCGTTAGACTCTCAGTCCATATTCACTTATCTCTTTTCACTTTCTTAGTTTGTGAATATTGCCTGACTTTCTTTGTTGATGAGTGTTCTGTTCATGGTCCTCCACTTTTCATCAGAGACACAGCTGCTGAACTAGGACTGGCAAATAGAGCCACCTGCACTTTACCTTCAGGTTTTAGAATTGGTCTTTCAAGTATCCCCAGAGCTGGTTTTGGAGTCTGGAATGAAAGGGAAACATTGACTCCAGGAATTCATTTTGGACCATATGAAGGGACAAAGACAGAGGAAGAAGCAGCAGCACACAGTGGCTATTCCTGGCTGGTATGATCAAAGTACTTCGATTTTACAGCAATTTCATGTAATTTTCATTTTCAGTGACTAAGCAAATCTAATTTGTGTTACACTACTGTGTTGCTTTATAGGTAGTTCTTGACTTGTAAGTACAACTGGGTTCAGAATTGTGATTGCTAAGCAATGTTGTGGTAAGACAAGATCTCACATGACTATCACTTAGTGACTATAATTCCAGCAGTCCTAGTTACAATCTTTAACTGAGAATTGTGGGTCATGGGAATACTTACCCCAATCCAAGCCATATCATGTGTCCGATCAGCAGCGAGAGCAAGATGGTGAAGGTCAGCCTGGGCGGTTAGAGCACAGGGTGGCAGAGGGCCAAAAGGGCATAGATGGGGGAGAGAGATATGCGGGTGGGGAAAATTGAAGCACCCCTGAGGTCATAAGTATGGGAACTGCCAAGCATCTGAGTTTTTAACTCATGACTGCAGGGGTACTGCAATATCCATAACTTTGGGCATAGATTGTAAGTGAAGTCCCTTTGTTTAGCACTATCATAACTTATAATGGTTGCTGAACAAATGGTTACAAGTTGAGGATTACCTGTACTTAATGTTTTTCCTTTAAGTATGCTAGTCTGTAATAACATGAAACAGTATTTTCTCCATTGTGATGTGTGACCATGGAAACCCCTCTCTTGAGAAGTTTTATTGATTTATTGCAATTTGTTTGAATTAAACAACTTCAAATCAATATTTTATAAAATATAAAGTAGGGAAATATGTTTTGATATTATATTTTCTTATCATTAAGTAAAAAAATTTCCCTGTTTCCTGGAGATTAATTAAGGTTAGGCATGTTATTATATTATTACTATATTACAATGAAATTGTTATTCATAATTGTGTAAATTCCACATTGATATACATACTTCATGTCTATTATATTTACAGATTACCAGAGAGCAGAATTGTTACATTTACGTTGATGGAAAGAATGAAACTAATTCCAACTGGATGAGGTAAAAATCTTTGATAAAATTAAAGAGATTTTTGTATTTTTAAATGGAGCGGTGTGTGCCCGTGGTCACCCAGCACTTTCCCAGAATCATTCCGCCTACTTCCCTCCCTTGCCACCCCGCTCTCTATTTACAAAAAAGTGATCTTTACCTGAGAAAGTACACAAGTGGAAAAAATGATCATGCACATTTTCTAATTTAGCTTCCTTTGGTCTTTCTCTAGCCGAAAAGAACAGCTGAATAACAGCTATTTATAATAGCAATGGCTAACCAATACAAAATATTAATATTTCATCTATTATGTATTATCTTCATTATTTTCTTTATGAATATAAATGATCTGGACTTTTAAAACTATTTCTCCTTCATTTTGGCCATCCCCCAGATTATTCTACATTTGCTAGGGATAATTTTTAAATAAGTGTACAAATAATCATCCCTTCATGATCTGAGAAGTTCCCCAAAACTTCTTGATTTCAGTTTTTAAGAGCCTTGGTAGTGCAGCGGTTAGAACGCAGTAACTAGTACTGCCAGCTGCCTGCAATTTAGCAAGTTCAAATCCCACCAGGCTCAAGGTCAAAGCCTTCCAATCTTCTGAGGTAGGTAAAATGAGAACCCAGATTGTTGGGGGCAATATGCTGACATTATAAACTGCTTAGAGAGGTTGCAAGCCCTGATAAGCGGTATATAAATACAGTGATATTGCTATCTCCCACCTTAAAGTCCTTTGGCTTGATGTGATTTTTATTAGCCAGTTTTTTGTATGCTTCCCTAGCTTCACCCAAAGCTTTTCTCACCACTGGCCAGGTGTTCTGTAACTGGGCAACCCAATCTTTCAGCGATGCAGCTAATGGGGTGATCTGAGGTAGTTCAGGCATACATACAAAGTCTTGTCTTGTGGCTATTGTAATTGGAGTGAATCTGCTACTGTGCACTGAGTTATTGTAGGCGACCTCCACAAAAGGGAGGAGGTCCATCCAATTGTCCTGTTGGTAATTAGAATAACATGTGAGGTACTGCTCCAGGATACCATTGGTTCATTCACTCATCCCATTTGTAGCCAGATGATGTGAGAAATTGAGCCCCTGAGTGTGTGTGTATGTGTGTGTGTGTGTATCTTGCTCTCTCTGTGTCTCTGTGTCTCTTCTCTCTCTCTTGGAAAGCCGAGGATGGGCCAAGTCGGCAAGCTCTCCATGGAGCTCTTTGCTACTCCTTTTCTTTCTTCTTTTTGGAACTCCAGGCTGGCTGAGAAACAAGCTCGAGCCACAGTGGAGGCTTCCCTCCTCCTCCTCCTCCCCCTCCTCCTCTCACAACTCTCTGCCCCACACACACAGACACAGAAAGAGAGATAAAAAGAGGTACAGAGAGAGGGGGAGACTGGCTGATGGGTGAGCATCTTTGGCAAGGGTGTTCTGGCTTTCTCCGAACCTGACCCCTGGGGTGGGCATGCAAGGTTCGGCAGGACCAGCCCCATTTTCCCACAGCCCTGAGCTTCATAAAGCTGCAGATGGGCACTGCAGGCCTGTCCCCCTTTCCATTGTCCCTTCCTCACAAATCCCATTCCCACCCTGCCAGCCCTCATGTTAGCAAGGCCGGCGTCAGTCATGGCCAGGTCAGGCCAGTGTCTTGGAGTGGAGAGCAGGTTGCGCATCTCCCCAAGCAACTGAGGCATGCCTAGCACCAATAAGGGCTGGAAGAAGCTCCAGCAAGAGTGACTCCTTCTCACTGAAGAAATCACATAAGTCCCAGTTCTCCTTGGAGATCTAAGGGTCACCCTGGGACCGATCTTTGGCGGCTACTCCCATTTATACAAATATTTTGGGTTTTTTTTTTCTTTTAACAAATCTCTAAGAATAGTTTTTTTCATGATGGAAAGCTGCATTTTTAAAATATCCTTTGAGGGTCACAGAGAAGCAGCTTTGACAGCTGGGACATGCAGTGTGGGTGGCACAATATTTTTTGACACAGTACTTCTGTCTTGTTTGGTTTTGTTTTATTAGCAACCTTCAGCTTTATATTTTGAAGAAAAAATAATGAGGAACAAGTATTTATGATGAAGATGAGAACCTAACTTTCAATAAAGTCATTAGATTAGCTACAGTAAGTGTAATACAAAGACAGAGTTCTATGTGATATAACAAAGGATTGGATCCAAGGAGATGATAAAGTACATTCCAATCTGCATTAGCATCTAATAGAAATGTGATCCAATTATTGTTCCTTCTGGCAGCATAGAGAATCAAGCTGCTCTGTGTTAAGATTACTTATTTGTGACCTAAATGTGTGCCCCCACTCATTCATTTGGGACACTGTTCATTTTACAAAAGCAGAGCTCATATGAAATGATTCCTCCTATTGAGTTGAAAGTCAATATTATTTCTAAATAGCTCAACAGAGGAACATTTTAGAGACTATTACTATGGCCTACTGTCTGAGATGATCACAGCTTGGAATTGTGGCAGTTTTTCACAAAGCTGAAAGGCTAATGATCTCTCAAAACAAAAAAGTGAAATGTTCCCCCTCTGACTTATAAGGATTGAATTGTTTAAAATGATTGTTTATTTAAAAAGAATGGCACATTCGTAATTAATACTCAGGATCTGGATTTGTTTTATATTGTTTTTCCAGGATCAAATCCAGATATTATCATCATTGACTTTGCAGTTAGGATAACTGTGGTGACTAATCTCTGGTTATAAAGAGATTATAGAAACTTCCGGTTTGATTTCCAGCGGCTCTGGACGCAGGATCCATGATCTCTGTGGCCCCGATCCAGGCTTTCCTGCCGGAGGGCTCCAAAAGGAGCCATAGCCGCCCTGTAGGGGCGGCGAAGCAAACAGGAGCCATCTGGCAGGTTGAGAGGAGCCATATCTCCCCTCCTTGACTAGGAAAGTCCCCTAAGCCAACGGTAGTGCAAAGCGGCAGTTAATATGGCCACCTCACAGTCGGAGTCAGCCTGAATGTAAGATTATGCAGGAGGAAGACAAAAGGGAACAGAAATTGTTATTAGGTGAGATGAATTTTTTCTCTCTTTAAACACCAACCCCAAGAAAGAAGCCTAAAAAAAGGAGACTCTAACAATAGATCAGAAAAATGGGGTAATATTCTTTTCAAGAGAGAAATATACTTAAAATAATTTGAGAGCATTATTTTTGGACAAAAGGAGGAACAGTCCCCAGGCTCCAGAGAAAGTGCTGAGAATGGAAAGTTTAAGACTTTGAACACTGTGAGCTGAATTGAAGGGCGACTGCTTGTATTTTTATAGCCACTATGATTGAAATGGAAGACATAGTGGTGGAAATGATGGAAGCAAGAGGACTGTGTAATACGAATTTTTTAGGTTATCAAAGAATAATTTACAGAATAGAAACGATACTTGAAATGGGAAATAATATTTTAGTTATAATGAATGAAGACCAAAGCACCTAAGAGATGATGGAACTGATGGATCAGCAGATGAAGCAACAGAACAAGAAGGAGGCAGATCAGATAAATATTAAGCAAGGAAAACAGAGAGAATAGATGGACCCGGTGGATTGGTCATACCAGCAACTTAAAAACCAAGGTTCAGAGCAAAAGACAAGACTGATAAAACAGCTAACAAAGGAAGAAAGACTTGACAAAACAAAATGGATAAATCGACAACTGGAGAGGCAGGGGATATTTTTGAAAAGGAGACTGAGATATGGTCAGATGGCTGGGAGAATTGACAACAGAAGATAATGAGAGGAACTCTCAGACCAAACAAGGAAATTACAGGCGAGGGCAGAGATGAAGAAAAGGAGCTTGAGAGAGAAACAGGAAGACAGATAAGGAGTGCAATTTCAAAAAGAAGAAGAGATGATGGTTAAAAGCAGCCATTTAAGTGTTTAGACAGCCTGACTGTAAACTAAGGCAGAGATAGAATTATAGGGAAAACATTAGAGCATAAACTTTTATAGAATGAATGGAAATAATAGATAGAAAGTTTGGAAATTTACAGAAGTTAGGCAATTTTACTGTATACCTTTAACTAATAAAAAAAGAAATGTTAGAAACAGATAGATGTGATAGAGATTATTAGCACTGTATCAGGAAGAGATTAATGTGAATGATATCTGGAATTAATTTTGTTCAGATGTAAAAGTGAAAGGTATGGATGGAATATAAAAGATAAAGATAAAATAGAGATAAGGTGGGTAGTGGGGCAGTTTTTGTTTATAGATGTTCAAATGAAATAATGAGGATTATTTAAATATGATATTTAAAGATAAAATGAGAATTATATAAAAGTGATGAAGATTAATAATATTATTAGCATGAATTTGAACTGTGATAGAGATGATTAATATTGCCAAGGAGAAATATATTAATATAAATGACACTAACTAATTTGGTTTTTAGTGAATATTTAGATTGTATAAGGAAAGTGAAAAGGAAAATAGAGATAAAGATGAGAATTAAGGTATTTATTGCCTACATATGTTTTGATAAGATAATAAAGGTAAAGGTTCCCCTTGCACATAGGTGCCAATCGTTCCCGACTCTAGGGGGCAGTGCTCATCTCCGTTTCAAAGTTGAAGAGCCAGCACTGTCCGAAGATGTCTCCGTAGTCATGTGGCCAGCATGACTAAATGCCGAAGGTGCACAGAAGGTTACCTTCCCACCAAAGGCGGTCCCTATTTTTCTACTTGCATTTTTACATGCTTTTGAACTGCTAGGTTGGCAGAAGCTGGGACAAGTAACGGGAGCTCACTCCATTACCCGGCGCTAGGGATTCGAACCGCCGAACTGCCGACCTTTCTGATTGACAAGCTCAGCGTCTTAGCCACTGAGCCACCACATCCCATGATAAGATAATAAAGATAATTTAAATTTGAGAAATATGATAGAAAGTAAGGATATTGTTATGATGAATTGGATTAATATGAATGTACCCAAAAACAATTCTGTTCACACAAGAGACACATATGTAAAGGAAAAAAATAATAAAAGATATATTTTTAAAAAATTCTATTATTAGAAACCATAATAAAATATTTCACTTGAAACAGGATCAAGATCTTTAAGAGCAACATGAAAGGGATTGCGTTCCAGCGAGACTAAACTTACAGTTTTCAGGATTTTTAATGGATAACTCAAGCTAGCCAGGAATGTCTCAAATGTTGGCAAAGAAGAAATGCCAAGATACTAAAGCTGTGCTGGATATTCCCAACAAATTTAATTGCTGTCATATTTTCATAATTGGTCTTAAAGATTATAGATAGATTAGCTTGATCTTTTACAGACTTTGTTTTGTAAAAGAAGCAAACAAGAAGCAGATATAGTATGTAGAGCTAAAAACCAGTAATAACTGCACAATCAATAGAAATATATTAGATTCAGTTCACTACATAAGTAGAATTGCCCTAGATATAGACACACTAATTAAAATAGTCTGGATTGCCAGACAGTAAAGTCAGTACAGTGGTGGCTCAGTTTACTGTTAAGATTGTGAGTTCTCTGTCTTTGGTGGAAGTCTTTAATCTGGTTAGTCACTTTTTGGTTGCTGGTTCCTTTAATTTTAATTAATTAATTAAATTAAAATTTTAATTTAATTAAAAATTAATTCCTTTAATTTTCCTGTTTTCCTATAAAACTGAAATGCATAAGTCTTATGTTCTTTTACAATTTTACACTTCTAAGAATATAGTATCATCCAGAATCAATGTCATTTTTCCAGCTTGTTTACTTTTTTAAAATAGAAGTCAAATTACACTGAATTATAAGTATGGAAATGTAAACATTTCCTACATGTTACAAAATCCAATCAGGTGCTCTAATAAATTTTAGAACCCAGCCGATCACAAATTTTGTAACTTTTTTATTCATGCAGCTAGTATATATGGTATGAATATGAGGTTAGTAGGACACCATATTTTAAACAGCAGAATTTTTTTTTATTAAAGATGGATATTTTCCCATCCCAGTTTGAAGGCAATAGGACTTTGGGTCTGACAAAATCACAACTTCCTGTAGCCTGAATGTATTTGAACCAATATTCGATAGATCATATCTACAATAAGGTATAAGTTAAATTCAGTTTATAGAAAGTGTCTAAACAATAATTTGCAGTGATAACAAATCATCGAAAAAAATCTGCAATATGAAGTTTACGAGAATATTCTGAAGTACATAACTAAGAAGTAAATCCCTGCTGACTTCAAAAGAATTCATTTTCTAGGAAATGCATAGAATAGCATAGAATATATTTCAGTACAAAAATTAATATTATAAAATTTTTGAGAGCCATTTATTTTGCATTTGACTGAATTAATGACATGTAAAAATAGAGATATCAGCATTAAAAATGTTAGTTTTGACATATTATTTGTTTCCATTTTGTATCTTAGTAAATTCTAACTATAAACATAACAGAAGTATAAATTCAATGGTAGAGATACTATGATGATATTTTAACTGATAATCATTCAATTCCTTCTAAGAAATCTGGGACAGATATATGTATTTCCATATTTCAGCAAATGCAATGAGAAAATGTATATTATTTCATGAAATAAATGTGCCTATTCATCTCAGTATGCGGGACTGTCAAAGTTTATAAATTTGGCAGCATTGTAATTTAAGCATGCTGGTTTTCTTTACATTCAGTAAAGAAATAATACTTTAGTCATGATAGATGCATAATAGATTTTTATGAAAACCAGAGCTCAATGAGGAATATGTTTCCATATTCTGTCATTCAGCTGCTGGTGAAGAATTCAAAATCTCATCCTGTTTTGATCTGAAGGATCAAAGCTTAAAGAAAATCAGCATAATATGACATACCCATACAACAGTTTTAGATTACCCATGCTTCTCTCTCCAAATACTGGTCTTGATGCTTTTTTTGTCATTAATGCCACAGATGGGTTTTTGGTTGAGTACATTTTCTCCACATTTATGGATTCCTTGTTATCTAAACTTTTTAGAATAGTTTATAATTTTTTAGAAAACTAATCCTTAAAGTTGTTGA
>JANHJO010001741.1:444934-458593 GCA_032468235.1 Pseudoxyrhopus heterurus | reverse complement strand
GGAGGGAGAGAGAGAGAGAGGGGGGGGGAGGGAGGGAGGGAGAGGGAGAGAGAGAGAGAGAGACTAAAATATGCTTTCCACAAACTGGTGCCCTCCAGATGTGTTGGACTATAACTTCTATCATTTGCTGCCAGCAAAGCCATACAGAAGTTACCCGTGATAACTTCAAGCTGCTTTATATTAAGACCTTGACTCCACAGGCTGAACTGAACTTGGTTGTGGTTTGAGCACTGAATCATTAATCATTCTAAATGCTGTTATTGGCCAGAATATCATGGATTATTTTCCAGCTGACAGAGAGGGGGATTCTTCTGAGGCCTTAATCTCACTATAGGATGCTGACATGGAAAGAGACACCACCACAGAGCTTGTGATATTCTTGGTTTCCAGTCTAAAGGCTGTGAAACAATATAGGGGTGGGGGCAGCAAGAGTGCAAAGAGTATGAACCTGGATGCAGATTTGGCCAATTATAAGGGCGCTGCACATAAGAGATTGAATTTGTGAGCCTCCCTACCCCTGCCAAATCTTATTTTCCTTTTTCTGCGGGATCTTGAATGCCTTCTTGTTAGTTCTGTCTCATTCAGTTGGAAGGAGAAGTCTTAGTTACTAGTGGTGACAAATTTGCTTAGAAAATCAGTCATTCATAGCAGCATGGATCTCGGTGAAGCAATTGTGACAATATCAAGGGAGGTGTCCTGAGAAAGACAAGTCAGGTTTCTCAGGGTGATTCTGTCAGGCGGGCAGGCCTCTTGAATCAAGACTACCTTACCACGGGGAGACTTGACTCTTGATTAATAGACATCTCTCCTTTCCCCTCTGTAGGCTCCGAAAGCTAACCTCTGTAGGCTTGGAAATCTATGATAGCTATTTTTCAGTGACTAATATTTCATTTTAGGAGAGTGTTTCTTAAAGCAGCTAATCATTCTCAGACCAAAACAATACTGGCAGTTCTGCTAGATGACATTCTTTAAGGGAGAAACAGAGACAGTAAGAAATTGTCCCTCTCGTCCATCAGTGGCTTTTGATGACATTAACCATCACCAGAGCATCATGGCAAATGAACTTTCTGAAGCCAAAGAAGTTACAAGCCCAAAGTTGCAGCATCTCTGTTCCTACTGCATGGCTGTTTCTGAAGGGTTGCACTGAAATATTTTTGCTTGGCGTGCATGGTTTTTGGATTGAGGATGCTGTCTTCCATTTTTAATGTTTATATGAATCAGTGGATGAAATTGTCTGAGGTTTCAAAATTGGTAGCATCAGTATTTTTCTTGATTTCAGAATTCAGGTAGAATGATACAGCTGCTATAGTATACTTTAAGTAGAGCAATAAATTGAGTATGAGTATACTCAATATATATGAATATACAAATGGATATTCTGCAGCTATTTGGTTTCAGTGTCAGTTATTTGGAAAAACAACCTTCTCTGGGTGGGTTGCGTTCTTTCTGCTGAAGCAGGTGTATATTTTGGAAAAAGTCCTAGATTTACTATCTGTACATTATAGGTTCAATTAACCTCACAGTCTGCTACAGTATACATCATGTCAAAAACAATGTTCTAACTAGATAGATTCCCTCCCCTGAAGTTCTGCTGTGTTGCCTCGTTGTGGTGGTGGGAAATTCTGGGAGGGATGAGCAAAAAATGCCAGAAGTGTGTGCCAAGAATATTTATATTCATAGAAAGACCAACCAAGAGGTGAAAATCTTCCCAACTTCTCAACTAAGGCAAGTAGACATCCATGTTGGGTAGCAAAAATATAGGAAGATGTTGGAGGTGGATGATAATGTTAGTGACAATGGGAAAGACATCAAGTAATAATGCATGGGAGAAGGTAATGGGAAACACATGCATGTACTTTTACCAAGAACACTACATGGATAGAAAATATGAAATGATGATAGAATACCAAATGATGGGACCCTCAGGTTGGATGGCACTCAGCAGACTAATGCAGAAGAACTGAGGATCTAATGATGTTTATAACATGGCTAAATTAAAGCCTTCAGGATATTTAATTGCTGATGTTGCCATACAGGAAAAGCTGCAAATGTGGATTGTAAGAAACATGAACATGGGAAAACTTAACACAGTGAAGGATGAAATGAAATGACAACAAATTGACATCTTGGGGATTAGCAACCTGAGATAGACTGGGATTGGACACTTCCAGTCAGAAGATCACATTATGAAAAACAAAGGAATGGCATAGCTATAAAGGGTATAGCAACAATAGCATGTGACTGCAATGCAATCAATGACTAAATAATATCAATTAGACTTCATGACCTTAACAAAGAGATTCCGAGACCTGTTAGAAGACATAGTATTACAATGGCATCTGGAAAAAGTACCCAAGTGCCTTGAGGTACCTTTATCTACGAAGATCAAAATAGCACAAGTAATAGTATTTTCTGTGATGCTCTAAGGAAACAATAGTTGGAAGAAACAGGATTGAAAGAATATTAACACTTTAGAACTTTGGTGTTGGAGAAGACACACAATGGATAGCTAAGAAAACAAGCAAATGATTAATCGAACAAATCAACCCAGAGATCCCCCTTGAGGCACAAATTATCAGACTCCAGTTATCATACTTTGGACACATTGTGCCAAGACCTATTCCCTAGAGAAAGCTCTACTACTGGGAAAAGTAGAAGGAAAGAGAAGAAGAGGAATGACAAGCTGGATGGACTTACGGAGAAAATCTATCCATGTTTCTAAGAATCAACACTGACTTGATGTCATATACAGTGCAAAACTTGGAATTCAGCAACTCCCAGTTTCAAAGAACATGTTGTGAGCTTTGCAAAAAAAATAATAATCTATGGAATCAATAGTGACAATAGCACCCACCTTGTGAAATCTCCCCTCTCCCACCAGAAGTGAGGTCAGCTCCATTCCTCTTAACATGCCACAAATCCCTATGGAAGTCTGCTTTTGATTCTATCTCGAAACTGTGCAGCCCGGAAGACCTTCAAATCGCCCTGCACCAGATCTGCTCCTGTTGTCCCATGTACCACCTGAGCAGCAGCTATTATTCCTTCTCCTTAGGGAAGGGACCTCATATGTGAACTCAAGAAACTACCTCCACCACTCCAAGCATCATTAGGCAATAGAAGTATAAACTGACTGCTTCTCTCTAAGCAAAACAAAGACTGCCACTAATCTGAATATTCACCATCCCGGGCCTTGCTAGGAAGTTTAAGCCCATTTCTCAGGAAAACTCTTGTTTTCAAAGGTGGAAAGGCATCCATAGGATGTGACAGGGCAGCTAATTAACATTGACTTGGAAGGCAAATCTTCTTAGTGACTTAATGACAAAGGACATATCCCTGAGTTAAGCAAGCATGTCTCGCTTTCAGGAAACAATTTAACAGAGGAACATTTTTAAGAGTGCCATCCAAGTTCCACAAGAAGGACTTCTGGCACTTTTTTGGGTGTGTGTGTGTGCAGAAATTCCTTTCTTCACTGCAGCTTGTAGAGTTCTTCAATTCCCCCCCCCAAAAAAAGGATCAATAGGATCAATATGGAGTAAATAATAAGTAAAAGGGGTGTGGTTAGATGATTAAATACTCTCTCAAATGATTTTTATGAAATTGAAGCATGTTATACAAACTGTTCTTATTTATTCTTGCAAAAACAACAACAACCCTGCTGCTTGCTTTATTCTATCCTCTGCCACAAGGCAACTCCAGATTCACAAAATGCAGTGGGAATGGGGGCGGGAGGGGCTACCAACTTCCTGTCAGCTTGACCATGGCTATTGTCCTCTGGCAGGTAATGGCGGGATCAGGCTATCTAGCTTCCAGAGGGCTAGATGGAACCAGTCTACTGAACCTCTCGGTGTTAGCCTAGCAGCATTGAAGCGACCATAAACTTGCCAAATTTCAATCCCATAGGAGTCATGGGTCTCATATTTTGGGTGCATTTTGACATTTAATCCATTTGAGGTACCTTGGTTCAAAAATGGTTGACCTTGGATGCACGGTTTTGCCCAGTTAAAGGTTAAAGACATGAACGCTTTAGCAGTATATAGATACAGCCTCACTTTTCTTTAGCTGTACCCATTGCTTATATTCCTATTGTGGCATATATATTTATATTTGATGAGGCTACAGTGGACGTAATGTTTCACTATGTTTTGCAAAAACAAAATATCAGATTCTTGTGTAATCCAGAAGGAGTAACCAACAACAGAACTTTCAACAGCCAGGTGTTGCTTGTTACATTTTAGAACAAAATTTTATCTCCTGAACAGGATTAGGACATTTTTTTTATACAGAATAACTGGTTAGAAATCAAAGAGAGGATTAAGAGTATAGATTAGCAGCTTCACTTCTGGAGTATTTAAGATTAGTGCTATGCAGAATAGATTGCCGAAGCTGTGGAAAAGGGTGTGCCAGTAAAGAAACAACTGATGATTGTATCCAACATTCCTCTTGTCATCCTACGAGCCACATAGTCCGTCGTGTGATACCTCCGACAAGAGATTCTAAATATGTGCCAGGAAAGATCTGATTAAGATGACTGGATGTATGGATACTGCTGAAAGGTATACCCAGTGGAAGCAATTAAAAATTAAACATTAAATATCTCATCCCAAATCAATCAATCAATTTCAAAGCCCATCATTTCCTCCCCAATAATGAATTCACATAGCTAATTGAGGTAAATCTCTAAAGAAGGTGCTTTCTCTTGATCTCTTATGAAAACTATTTCCATTGGAATGCCCAACAGTTTGGATACAGGATGCCTGCCCATTGCTGCATTTACTTTGGTCCTGAAAACCCTTTGAATAGTAGGCTGCCAGCTAATCTGAGCATGTTGAGGGAGAAAGGCAGGGCAGAACTGAAGGTAATGCAGGTCGAGAAAAGGGCAATTCCTAATCACAACCCCACACAATCGAACTCACAAAAACCAAGAGGTAGCACAGCTGCTGCTATGTTCATATCCAGAGAATAGCAAAGAGTCCCAGACTTCTCAGTATCAGAAAGCAAAACATAGACTGGAACAAAATGAGACTCAGTCATGCAACACTACATGGAAATTGTAAATAATCAGGAACTACAGTGAATGTATTATTTTACTTAAGTAATTGAAGTATAAATGTTGCTTAACTGTGACTCCCTGAATTCCAAGTACAGTGGATTGACCAAAAAAGCTATTTCCTCCTCCTCCTTTCCCCCCCTCTCTTTTTAAGTACACATATGACCGTGCATCGTAGCTTATAAACAGATGGTATTTGGCCTCCTTGCTATTCTCAACATTTGGAATTCCTAAACTGCGCAAATTAAACAATAATATTTTATAAACACACAATGGATTTTGCTCACTGCTTTGTTAACATAGAAATTATACAATGCTGACATTCATGTAAATTTCAAAAAGTAAACAAGAGGCCACGTTTGAAATAAAGCAAATGCAAACCAACACAGGCGAAAGGCATGTTGCGCTGGGCACCTCCACCTATGTCCAACAGCAGCTGGGCCTCCCCTGGAGAAGCATAATGGAATAAAGCTCAAATTGTAGCTAAGGCAGTCTGATCCTTTGTAACTCTAAAACCTTGTTTTACACCTCTCTGTAAACAAAGGAGAGCTAAACAATAATTGGCTAGTTGACCATCCATACTCATTTAGCCTATAACCTGCTATTAGAGTTAAAAGAAGTTTGCAGCAATAGTTCCTTGGAGGCAAGAGAGAAAAGACTGTATTTAGCCCCTTTTAATGTTGGTAACAACTGGTGTGTGTATGTGCGGGAGAAAGGTTTTTGTAACAAGGGATGGGAAGCAGTTTGAGAAAGGTCTCCGGAATGCAGTTCAAGATGATTAAATAGTTACTTTTTTATTTTTATTTATTTATTGGGGGGAAGGGGGCATTCCCGTTGAAAGCAAGCAAACCAGCAGGCTGTCCAGCTTTTAATATGCTTTCCTAACTTTGTTGGCAAAATAAGGATTTTAATCGTGGTTCAGGGTTTGAAAGATCCAATTACCATAGTTTACAGACAGGCCAGTTTGTTTCAAGGTCCACAAAGGTCTAAAGCTCTCTGCATGCTTCACTTGCCTATCCCGTGATTTGACCATAAGCTCCTCTCACTTGGTTGAATTGGGCCTCCTAGATACCTTGTTAGAATGGAAAACTTTGCAGCCCCAATGGCACCAATCATGGGGCCTTGCAGCTCCGTGAACAACCCAGTTTGAAATCTACATGATGGGAAGTAAACCCTTCAGCCCTCAAGACCTTGTGAAGCACACAACTTTGACCATCACCTCAGGTTTTACAGTTGCTTTTTGCCATGTTCCAGATGTCTGAATTCTAGAATTCCCAACAATCATGCTGGCTGAAGCATTCTGGGAACAGAAATCCACACATTTTGGTTGAAGACCAGATTAAAGAAAGGCTTTGTTTCAAGCAGGTGAACCAAACTGGGGTGTACTGGCTAAACTATGGGATTAGAATGTGGCGTAGCCAGGTTCAAGTCTGCTTTCAGCCATGGAAGCTCATTGGGTGATTTTTTCAGTTCTGGATGCAGTGCTATGGCATGTCCTAAGCTCTTGGAGAAAAAAATATATCTAAAATGTTTACTTTTATTTTTTTAAAATCACAGCATATAAAAATGTCACATTTCATAGTCACTGAAATCATCACGACTACAGAAATACAGCTGCAGTTGCTTTTGTTGATTTACGGTAAATCAGATTTATTTGTGCATTAGTGTCAATTTTTGGAAGACTTAGTGTGTACACTCACCCATACGCTTTTTAAAGTAAGCACCAGAGATGTGCCTGGGGATACCTTCCAAGATTAAAACTTTACAGCCCCATGACCCAAATGTTGACTTCTGGCCCATCTACCTCTGTCTCAACCACCACTAACCTCATTGTCCTTCTCTCCACCTCCTGCCCAGCCTTGTTACGTCACGTGCTTTGTAACTACAGAGCAATGGGACTGGAGGTCTTGGAGCCAGTAGCACTAATCTCTTCAGACTTTCATATTTAATCTCTTTTAAGTGGAGAATCCCAAAGCTCCACCTATGAATCATGTGATTAAATTAGAAGAGTTCCAAACCTTTGCAGTATTGTAGAATGGTCGAACCTGCACCATCCCTGCACATGCAATACTGTGCAAAAGTCTTAGGCCATCATTAGATTTGTTGTCGCAGCAATAGTATAATGATCATATAGAATCATGGTCTCCTTATTAGAATACAACCAGAAAATACTGTATAGGACATTTATATACAGTATTCAAAAAAAGAGAAAAGCAGAAAGAACAACTTCCATAGGCTAAACTGGCAAGTAATGTGGCCTCCCCTTACACAATGCTGTGCATTATATGCAACAGCAGACACTTGGCTCCTGTAAACCTAAATGGAATGGAACCCCAAGTGCTGCCATTGCTACTACTTGTATGTGATCTATTATTTCACGGGTGTCAAACTCGTGGCGTCACATTGCCGTCATGTGACGTATTGTGAAGTTTTTCCCCTTCGCAGAGCTGGGGTGGGAGTGGCCTGCGTGTGACACATCTGGCCCACAGGCCACCAGTTTGACACCCCTGTATTATTTAGTTTCCACATAGGAAAATATGTGTCAATGTCCTCTTCCTAAACAAGTTACCTTATCTACAACTAATTTAGCTTAACTTGTATTTGGTATTTGCTCATTCAGGAACATGCACTATGAAAAAAATCTTGGGGTGGATGAATGGCACTTTCAGGTACACATAACATCTGGAAATATATTGGAGACTCAATGATGCCTACCTCACAGAGAGGACACTATAAGGGACCCTGAGATACTCTGCAGAAGAAAGGCAGAGTAGACTTTTAAGAATTAATGTGTTTATAGAGGACATTTTGATTCCTCCTCCTTCAAAATTGATTACTGCTTGTCATGTGAAACCCCAGAAGTTTCTTCAGATTCAGCGGAGCTTGCTTTAAAAAAAAGAGAGAGAGATTTGTTGTGGCCAGATGTAAATGTTCAGGCACCAGAACTCTTTCAATTTCCACCCCACATTTTTTGCCTACATTGTATCATTTTAGAGCACCCTGGCCCTGTTTAATCTAGTTTGATTTTTAATCCACCAATCTCGCTTACAAACTGTTGGACTGGACAGCTGCTCATTCTTCACAGCCTTGCTACCAGCCAAAAGTTTGTAAGCAGAGTTCATTTCTCTTCACTCAAATTCTACTGCTGCCATATTATAAATGCTTTGAGGTGACATTTCTGCTTCCGTTATCTCCACTCCTTAAACTAACCAAATTCTTCAGTTTAGTTACTTTTGAAATGCAGATCAAAGAGACTTGAGGTTTTTTTCCCCCTTTGACTCACAGTTTATAGTAGAACTGATTTTTCTCTTCAAAATAAAGTGTAAAACAGGTTTGTTTATGGATTCAATGGCACCTTCAATGCTGTTACCTTCAACTACCTTCTCATGAATCTCTTCAAGATCCACATGAAGAAAGGGTGCATTGTAAATGCAAGACATTCTATAGCATGTGATTATCAGTTTCTAACAATAGCTAGGCACGTTTTTGGAAAAAAAAATCAGAAGTTAATACAGCATTGCTATTTATTATCCTATAATTAAGGCACTGACAGTTTTCCTATTATAAAACCTTATTTGCAAAGGTTCATAACTCAAGAGGCAAAAAATTCATTTCACGATAATGTCTGGATTACCATGTTGAAGCATTTAAAATATTTTAGCAAAACGAATTTAATCTGTCACAGGTTTGCCATTTTCCAGCTGTTATTTTGC
Source organism: Pseudoxyrhopus heterurus (assembly GCA_032468235.1). Classification (NCBI taxonomy): domain Eukaryota; kingdom Metazoa; phylum Chordata; class Lepidosauria; order Squamata; genus Pseudoxyrhopus; species Pseudoxyrhopus heterurus. The sequence goes on along the minus strand of JANHJO010001741.1, from coordinate 449,833 downwards.
AGTATTGTTTCACCCCACACTGCTTTGGGTGGAGGGGTTAAGCATGATTGGACGTTCAAAAATTAGGGATTACACTAAGGGACAATCACTTTATTGTTGTTTTGGAAACTGGAAAAGCAAAGTTCATGAAAGTAAAGAGTTTGGAATTAGAAATGGTGCTAATAATAAATTAATTAACAAATTTTTGCTATACCTGAAAAATTTCCAACCCTTAGACTCTAGGACTAATCAGTGAGACAGAAAATAAGTGGAAGAGCAACAAAACACATGGCCACCCGCTATATGGAAAAAATATTAGCATACTTTCAGATTTAAAAATCAGAATTATGCAGCAAGATTTTTAAAAGCATCTGTGTTCAAAGGAAAGACGCAGTATCTGAGTTTAGCTACAGCAGAACATATTTAGAGCTGGCATAGCTACCACAGCACTGAATTATAATGGAAGCACAGAATGGATTGTAACTTTGTAAACATTAGTGGTACCTATGAGTATCTGCAGAGGCATCAATGAAGACAAATAGCAATAGCACTTACACTTATATACTGCTTCACATCCCTCTCTAAGCAGTTTACAGTCAGCATATTGCCCCCACCAATCTGAGTCTTCATTTTACCGACCTCGGAAGGATGGAAGGCTGAGTCAACCTTCTTACAAAAAGTTATGTTCCATTAGCTCTTTTAATAGAAACACATGAATCGGAAGCAGAATGCCCTCTTTGTACATTAGTTATCTCAGTAGTGGTATCTCTGTTTCAGTGATCCATGCTTTGCCAAGTCTGCATGGATTGGGGGTCTAGGACAACTCACCACAGCCATCTTGTCACGGCCATCTCACTGCAGCCAACTCCCCATGGAGAATTCCACATGGGATAACTCAATGCGATAAAGGTTATCCGCCCCTGGGTTTTTGACATTTTTTTCATTGGGTTGGTTGTGGCGAGTTGTCCCATTCTCCTGAAGTACGCTATATGGAGCACTGCCTTTGAAAATTATTGTACATAAAAATCTGAGCTGGTATTCAAGATGGCTAGAAAATTGCTCATATTACACAGATTTATTTTTCTACCTTCACCGATTCCCAGTTCAACTTTGGATTCAATTCAAAATGCTTTAAAAAAAAAATCAGAAGGCCATCACTGGTTGCATACCTAAAGGGTCACCTCTTTGTACCTGTACCTTCTTTGGATAATGTTTTCTCAGAATCCCTTTCAGATGTGATCAGGCAGATGTTAAGAACTTATGACCATAATGAGGACTGCCCATCACAGTTGTAAATAGATGTTGATTTTTGATGGTGTTAAAAGGTATTATTGCAGGATGTAAGCTGTTCCAAGTAAAGCTGCCTTATGTAATTGACTGATGGAGACATTGTCAATGCTGATGGTGTTCAAGTGGGGCTCCAGATAGTTTGGGATTGCACCTAAGGTCCCTATTGTTATTGGTACTATGTTTGCTTTATTTTGCCACAGTTGTTCTACTTCTATTTGCAGGTCTTTCTGTTTTATGATTTCTTCAGCAGCTAAGTGATCTACTGTTTCTTCAGCGTCTTTGCAGAGGGGATATTTGCTTTTTGCTGCTATCTTCTCAATTATTATTACTATTATTACTTCTTATATATGCAAGAGAATAAACAGTTTGGCCCATCTTCTACTAGAGTATCTTCAGAATTACTTAAGTACTGAGACTGGAAGTATCCTGCATTCCAAATTTCAACAGTCTCTGCAGTGAGAATTTCCAGATGCTTAAAGCTGCATTCTGGGCACTGCAGATCCCATTGCTAAATTCCAAGAGGAAAAATGGAAAAAGCAAGAGAATTTTATCATATTTAATCTGGCCTGAAGGAGCACACCAAGGGTTGATACCACCCCCTTACTTATTTAGCTTAAGCAGAATGTGTTATGAAAAATGCTAGATGAAGAAATAGAAATAAACATTAATATTGCCGGGAGAAACCTGAACAACCTCAGACACTACATTGATGGGGCGATGGAATCTCTCTGAAGAACTGATGATGTAGTTAAAGCTTAAATATTTTGGACACATAATATAAAAAAGATAAGAGTCATTGGAGAAGGCATAGATATTTGGAAAATTTAAAAAAAAGACTGAAAAACAGGCAAACAGAAGTCAAGGTAACTGGTTTGGTCAACAGCTCTAACAAGATGGATAATCCTTATAAACCAGTTACCATTACCATCCATAATCCAGGAATGCTCACAACTTCAACTTTAGTGCATCTGATGCCTGTAACTTCTATATTTAGCCACAGACTAAATGCAGATCAGTAACTCAGGTTTAAGATAGAAATGAAGTACAGGTAGTCCTCAACCTGGAACTATTTGATTAGTAACTATTTAATGGCACTGAAGTGACTTAGAACCATTTTTCACACTTATGACTGTTGCGGCATTCTCCGTGGTCACGTGATCAACATTTGGACGCTTTATAACTGGCCTGTTTTTAGGTTGGTTGCAGTCCCGGGGTCATGTCATCACCTTTTGTGACCTCCTGAAACATACTGATAAATGTATGGAATATGCTAAGTAAAAACTTCAAGGGGTACTTTAATAAAAACAAAATATAGCACATTTGAAATTTTGGAGCATTTAACATCAACCAACGCAGTTGCTGTATCATTGTTAGAAGTACAATCAATTTATAATGGAAAGCTCCCATTTGAAAGGAGGAGTACCAATTTCTCATTCCCATCCCCTCTACTTACTTAATAACAAAACAGGCCATAACGGGGGAGGGGGGACCCACAAATATCTGAATTTTGCCCCCCCCCATGGAACAATTCTGATGTCTGCCTGTTCACCGGCCTTGAGAGAAATAAAGCAAGTCTCCAACCTTTCGTTTCATTGGATAGATGGCACCATATAGCATATTTCCCATGCTAGTTTGAATTACAGCTGTTTATCTTGCCGCTTTCTTTAAGATTAATTAAATGCAAATGCAACTCTGGGAATCATGGATCACCTGCCAGACCCCCTTATTAATACCTTCACTTAAAAGCCCCAGTGCCACGGAGTCATTAATTTGCAAAAGGAGGAAGGGGCGGGGGGGGGCTGAGGAGGAGGAAGAAGAGAGAAAGCTTGTTGTTTTTTTTAAATTATTTTATTTTCAGCCCAGATCCAAACTCTCAGGAACGGCGGCTGCTCCTCGCTTCGCCAAGCGAGGCGTTTCGGCCGAAAAGGCCGCTTCGGAAGGGAAGGAAGGCGGTTAAAAATAAACGGGTGATTCAGGGAGCAAATTTCCCCGAGATTTGCTGAGAGGCTGAATTTAGGAGGAACTCCTAGGAGGACTTCAAATACGGAGAGAGATCCTCCTAATACATCGAGTATATTGGGAGAGTCTCCCCGTGTATTTTAAGCCCTCCTAAGAGTTCCTCCTAAATTCAGCCTCTCGGCAAATTTAAGAGTTCTTCCTAAATTTTATACACAGACACACACATATTATCTAAAATTTGCATGTAGGGGTTTGTATCTGTGTTTGTATGAAGTTCACGTAAATATATTTACCATATCTATTGTATCATCTCTCTCTGTCTATCATCTATCTGTGTTTGTGTGTATGAATAATGTGTTTATTAGGGTTGCATATCCGATTGCATGAGCTCTGTAGATGCCATACACTAAATAAATAATCTATTAGCCATCCATCCATCCATCATGCTCTCTCTCTCGTTCTCTCTCTCTCTCATCTATCTATCTATCTATCTATCTATCTATCTATCTATCTATCTATCTATCTATCTATCTATCTATCTATCTATCTCTATCATCTGTCTGTCTGTCTGTCTGTCTGTCTGTCTCTCTCTCTCTTCTCCCTGTATCTGTGGGTAGGTCGATATTTACATTTATTTATTTTTATTTATTATTTTATTATTCATTGTTTTTGCCCGGGCAGACTTAGATAGCTAGAAGACGCTACTAATTCTGATTTTTCCCCCCGAATGGCCGTCTTGGTTCAAACTGCAGGCCTCAAATTGGGCTGTTTGCCTTTTCCCCCTTCGCCTTCTGTTTTTCTCTCCGCCGTGGCCCTAAACGAACGAAACGATAAAGAACCTTTTATTTCTTGGACAGAATGCAAAAGCGGCACCCAACTTTCCCACCCGTTCTTGAACCTCCAGATAAGCCGACGTCACGTTATTCCCTGCTTTTGGGTCGTGAAAAATCAAACCGAAAGAGGGGGGGAAAAGCCAACGTGTCATCATTTCATAATATCAAAATAAAAAATAAAAAAAAACCCTGTCTGCTTTTTAAATTTTTTATTTTACCCGTAGATAAAATATCTGCCCATTTTTTTTTTAAATAATTAAAAAAATAAAAAGTATGGCAGAGTACGATTCCTGAACCGACTTGTCATTTCAAAGCAAATCTTGACAAAGAACGATGACTATTATTACTCAGAAAAATAGCTCTAGACGATGAGAACCATTGCCCCAAACTTGAATTTTGGGCTTCCCCCTCTGCCAGGCTACAGGAAATCGTCAGCCAGGACTGACTCAAGAAATCTCGTCTGCATTTTCTCTTTTATCTGTCTTCGCTCTGCCCTTGTTTGATCTCGGGCGCTGAAGCACGTTTCGGGCCCTTGTTAAGCCACGGATGGGGCACCACCAGGAGATCCCACCACTGGTGGCTAGAGGAGGGTTTGGGGGAAAAAAAAAAAAATCTCCCAGACAAAGGGAGACAGGAAAGAGTCTCTGTTTCTGTCTTGGGGCCAAGAAATTTGCTCCGTCGCTTAGCTGCGCCCAGCTCAAACCGCAGAACTCGGCAGTCTGCGGAACTCGTGAATGCCGATCCCTCGAAATCCCCGGCTGACGTGGAATTCATCCTTTGCAAGGCTGGCGTTTCTATTTATTTCATTTGTATGCGGCCTCTATTTATTTCTACAAAT
>JANHJO010001741.1:407244-409703 GCA_032468235.1 Pseudoxyrhopus heterurus | reverse complement strand
TGGCAATGCTGGGATCTCAGCTTCCTGCTTGTCAATAATATGGGATAGACCAGACTAGAGACTGAGGGAAGCAAGTAATGTTTAATCTTCTGAACGTACTAATTGTTCAAAGAAAATGTCTCTTACAAACAAAATCTTGTTTTTAAAATATTAACTAGAGTTAGGGAAAAAAGAGGCAAATAGGCATCTTCCATCCTGTTATTTTTAAAGTTCCCATTTTAAAGAAGAAGTTTTGTGCTTAACACTGTTATATCAGTATGAAGTTTTTATTATCAATTACCGACATAGTTACCTATCAGTGTGCCAGATCAGACTGGAATAACTACAAAAGTGAATAGATTAATTTTGACTTTTCATCTACCATTACGCAAGCCTTTTTTAATTATTATGGCAAATCACACCATGCAAATTAAATGCAAAGGTTTGGCATTTGAATAAGATGGCGGAAGAAGACAATTGTTTAGTAGTTTATCTCAACAAACAGGTTCGTCTAAAAACGATTTGGGATATATGTGTCAAACTTTATCCTGGCAAAAAAATGCAAAAAAGACTTCTCTATAATGCAGTGCACTTCAACTTGCTTGTGACATCTTAACAATTTTCTAACATAGTCTGACAAAAGGGAAAAAAAACATTATCTCAAATAAGATACCGGTATTATTTATTTGTTATCCTTTATTCAGTTACCTAGGAAGCCTGTGCTTTTGTTTGACTCTTTGCTATAAACACATTAAGTCTTTGCCCATAAACCTGATTTCAATTAATTTATGATGTTGGAATATGGAATATATAGGACACAGTTCTATATATTTCATCATCATACACATATTTCTCTACTGTGATTTAACCTGCCTCCCTTTCTTGCCCACAGGATATCTATATGAATCTCGACATAATATTGTCAAGTTCTGTTTCTTGACAATTGTTGAGAATAAAAGTACAGCTTTTTGCCTGAGTTATGTGAGCATGTATTGTAAAGTATTATTGACATCCAAAAATAAAAGACTTAACATGTCACACTGCCTCAAGTTACTAATCAGGTTTTTTTTGGTAGTCTTGAAGAATTCATCAACTCTCATCCTTAGATGCCATCTATACAATTGCATAAATAGATTTAGGGTTTTTGTTCTATTTATTAATATTTTTTAAACAGAAGTTATGTATATACACACACACACACACACAAACTATATAGTTATTTATTTTATAACATTTTACCACCCGTGTGATCAGCTGTAATGTATAGTTGTATAGCAAACTTTGTTTTCAGAAAGAAAATATCACCCTATAATATAGCCAGAATGTAAACTTGAAGGATTTTTTAAAATTCCTTTTTAAAAAAAATCATATGTAGAAATTAATGAATTCTAATTCTGAAGATACAAACCAATAGCTGAACTGGAATTCAATTTAGTTTAAAGATTTGCATTTTACTGAGTTTTGCAGTGCAGTGTAAGATGAATAAATACAAATGCATATAAAATATGAAAATAATAAAAATGTAATGCGTTTGTGAAAATTGCTTACAAAAATGGCTATTAAAGCTTATGTATCCATCAGGAAAAATACCTATGAATTTTTGTGTAAGCCTCTCTTTAACACATTGTCAAGCAGATGCAGAATCATGACAAAATAAATTTCAACTGGAGAAACGAAAAAGAGAAAATGGAATTGACAGATTCATTCATTCCTTTTACCAACAGTGTTGGCATATCAAGGTATTAGTGTTGCATAAGCATCATTGAAATTGGATCATAGATCAAGAAGTCTTACATCTCCTAGAGTTCCCAAGGTAGATATCTGGGAATTCTGAAAGTTGGTGAACTCTCTAACAGGAGCAGGGAGGAATCTGTAATATTCGATTGTATAGTCACAATCTCAGAAACCTAGCTTATGTTGTATCACAGCTAACTACTGTTGCACTTTAGCTTGCCTTTGGCTAAGGCCTACTAAGTGAGGTAGCACTGAGTGAGGGCAGCTCCTTTGTGTAGTAAAAGCTGAAGGATGGGGAATGGCGCAGAATTGGAAGAAAGTTCTGGCTATTTTGCAGCCTGCATTGCACCCCTGTATCAAGAAGCAACGATGAATCATTGCCTGGATGCAAATGTTGAAGCACAATTCAGTTGAAGCCTAAATGACATCTGCATGTGGAATGGGGAAGCAATGTCTTGTCCTTCACCTCAAGCAGCCAAAATATCTTGGGCTGGCTGTGCCTTTGGCTCAGTCTCAACAGTGAAGCAAAGCCACAAGTCACAGCGTTGCTCTGGCAGATGAAAAAAGCTTTTGATTCTCTACAGACTCTTGCTGGCACAAGAGGCCAAAGGATCAGGCCATTCGTTTCCAACAAAACAAGGAGAGAAACATTTGGGGATTCTGGTGCAGAACATCACAATGAGGTATTGTTTCATCGTGCAAGAGAAATAGACATAGGTGAGCTACGTCTATTTAGAATACTAAAC